>CANTFL010001157.1:0-16658 GCA_947650285.1 Hyaloperonospora brassicae | reverse complement strand
ACACCTAACTTGAAGCATTTCCCCCCGTAGCAATCGTATTGAATGCTAAAACATTATACGGTACTCTCACACCAAAAAAAAAGCGAAGAAATATAATATATGATACCAGCGATTAATAAGATTCGACCAATTTTAGATGACGTTATGATTTTGTCAGATACAATTATAGCTATGATGCCTTCGCTCAAAATGTATCTTCCATTTGTATGTTCCATCTTGTTAAGCGTTTAAAGATTGTATTAACCTCAAATTTGGCGATATTAAACATATATGAATCACGCGTAAAATCCATTATGATCATAATTTAAAGTATAACGACGCGTAATAACAGCCCTATACAATTTTTCCTTGATACGCGACTTAAAGGAATTTGACGCCCTTCGACGGATGTGACTTCCAAGCTTATCTTGTGAAAGGTCATCATTCGCTTCTCCAAGAATCGATCGTAGTACTTATTCAAAATGTACTGGTCTAGGGTTAAAGCGATTGAATGCCGGTTTGACCACAGATATAATTGGATTAGTTTTGTATGGCAAAATTACGCAACTGTTTTGTCAGGTTACCTTGTGCCGTGGCTATAAAACCACGATGTCGATCAACATATGCCTTTCTTTCATTACTTTGTTTTTGTTGGACTCATTACTGTCATAGTGTTTTATTCTTGATGCGCGGACATCTATTATTTATGTATTGCTACGATTACTATATACTTTCTTGAAGACGTGCGCTAAATCCTACACCATAGAGTCAATCAATTGACTGTGGATTGTCAGGGTCATCTTAATATATAAATATATATTATCTGCAATTATATCCTTCACAAAACGATTGGCCACCATGTTGCAAAAAATTCCGGACAAATACAGGCCTCAGTAAAATCATCCACATGGACAATATGGAAGCAGGTGATCAACAATCAGTTCTGAGCATACTTCCGCACCAATTGCTATAGTGTTATATACATATATATATGATATTTCTGAATTCGCTTTTATGCCCAATATTTAAACTCAAATCGATTTACGTTTACGAAATAATCCATTCCTTTTAATTATTTTAAATTGTGGCACTTAATAAATTTTACATAGATGTTTCGCTATTGCACGCCAATATTGATATCCAGCTAAATTATTGATGGGTCCGGATTCAAAACGTCTGAAGTCTGCCTGTCAATCTTCTCAAACTGACCTGGTCGCTAGAAGGCATTATGTCTCTTAGGGCGATTTCGCAGAAGTATTTGCCAAATGCATTTCAGGATTTATGTCCCACTTTGCCAAAAAATACATTGATGGAACTACTATGACATGGGGCGGACGGACGATAGAGAGGATTAAATTAATCGTTGAAAAACCGCTTGACCGCTAAAATATCAAGTTGCTTCATTGTTTAAGATTTAAACCGAAGGGCGAACTTTTTCTAGATGGCACTTCCAGTGGAAGCAGTACGATTAGAAGTGTTTTGGGAATGTACGTTATGATATTTAACATAATAAAAAACATATAATGTGTATTATTTAATTTAACTTTTCCCTGCGGTGGCTAAAAGGTTCTACAGTCGATCTATATCAATCATATTCAGTATTTTATATCAACATGTCTTAAAAACGCTTTTATATCGTACATTGGTCAAAGAATTGATGGACGTCTTTTGCTGGCAGGATCCCGTTGGTGCACGTTAAACGATAGGCAGGACCCGTCGATAAAATAAAGTATGCTCGATATTCGACACGTCGACCTTAAATTGAGATCGTTTTAACTTGTTGTGCTCCAGATACTGCACTGTTTCTGCATTGTTACGTATTGTTCAATGCGTATATCCCTTCATTAAAAGAGATCTATAAACACATTGACAAAAAAATACACGGTGCAGTACCATGCCATACCTACGTATAAATCACATCCCCTTTCAGCGTAATACAGATCACCAGAATTGATTATATCATCTAAATCCTACTAGTAGCTTCTGAAAGGCGCTGCCTTGTTTTAATAGATTGATAATTTATTTAGTATGAGGTTGAAAAAGACGAAATAAGCGACATGATATAAAATTTACATCTCTAATTCATGTATAACTTCCTTTATGTCGGGCACATTGCAGCAAAACATGCTTTTCTATTGATAGCATCAAAGAAGGATCTATTCTACAGATCTGATACATCATTGATGCCAAAATTTAAAAAATGTCGACCGTCTCAGGGCATTATTATTCGAACGTTATCGCACCGACAGGAAAATTCGCCTAAATGCTTGGCCGTGACCATGCATAAATGATGCAAAATCAGTCTTGCAAAATAGTTCGAATCTCATAACTTTGTAAACGATACGGTATTTTAGCACATGTTTTCGAGGCGTAATCAAAATATATTTATTACCCATAAGTATTCTTTGCCGCTTAATTGGTCAAAGTTTCTGTATACGAATTACTTTGCTTATTGTTATTTTTGCGTGATTGGTCTGACCGGATATGAGAACTTCAACTGTTACTTATTAAGTTAATGTTACGATATTAGTGTAAATATTGAGCATTTTTGTATGTAAAGTCTCTCGAGATCTATAGAAGACATGACATATGTCAAAAAATTGTATGCAGCGTCTTTGTAAAACAATATAATAAAAGTTCAAGAGCCAAAAGATGGATTCGATGTCACAGTAGTTGCTCCGGTTTTTCTAATCCAATCATCAACAACCATATTTTGTAATAATAATATAGTACGGAATATAATTCCCTGTGCTTCCACAGATCGACCGGCTTTACTTGCATATTATGATCACCTTTCGCAATTTTCTTTATCATCTGTCATTGAACTCAATGCTAAGAAACATAATAATAATAAATGGAACCTTGATACTTTGGTAAACCTGTCGCAGCAAATATTTGCAGCTTTTAAACAAAGGTGCCAGTACTAGCAAATTGCCAATGTTGGTGCAGTGTAAATCCATATTTTGCTATTACAATGTACTATTATTATTAGTATACTGATTTTATATTTTTAAATGTATCGAAACAATTGTTTCTAGATTTACCAGTAATACTTTTCAAAGAGCTCACATTAATTAAAGTGACCGTCTTAACGGTCGCATTTGATAGACACGGTAAATCGTTTGGTGATTTAGTGATATGCATTCCTGTTTACCCACTAAGTGCTTCAACTGGCAATACAATCTCCATTTAGCAAGGTGCCTTTCGGGATCTTGATCTTCATTCTTTTTGTATAGTTGATACTAATCGCATTGTCGATTTTATTCGATAATCATATTAACGCGTCAAATGAAAAAAATTGCAACATATACGTGGGCAAGACTCTTCTAGACGTCGGATCCGCATATACATCTCTAAACAACGAAGCCTTCGTGTGCAGATTTCGAATCAGTTTTAGCCTTATACTATTACCAACAAGTTTCTGAAGGTACGATGATATTTGGTTCGATCTCAAAATACTTTGTCACTTAGAGTATGTATTGTAAGAGTCGTCGTATGCCTTAATATTATATACCAGAATAACTATAATAGATCTATGGAAAATAATTTCATATTAAGTTGCGATGTTTATTTTTAATCTTAAACTGGTATCATACTGTTTAAATATGATCAACAATACATCTTTGGCCATCAGATGAGGGTAAGACAGATACGCTAGGTCCCGAGATACGATTAAGCCCATTATATAAAATATTTATGTAACATGTAGCTAAAATGTTTTATCCTGAACGTTCTAGACTCAAATTATTATTCGTGATAAGTATATTAATCAATTACGTTGACACTAAAATGTGAATACTATTTTAATTGATCCCTGAGCATCCCGAAAAATATATTGTCGAGCATGAGGTAATCAATCTCCAAGCTGCTAATAGTATTGCAGAATTTGTCGAATTTTATGCGCATCCCAATCACCAGCAAAAAGTCCACGTATGTTTCTATACTACTGCCCCACCTTTCTCGGCACTTGTTTGTAGACGCATGCATACTTCCTTTACTGAGCATACTCTGCAATTACCAGCGTACATTGTAGGAGCCAATTCCATAGCGATCCTGGTTTAAAGGGGAAACGTTATTAATTGTAGCCAGGAAAATGCTTCTCGCGCTCTCCGGCACCAGCATAGCGTATTTCGACTTCACTCGTTGTCGTACCCTGAACGAATCGTTAAATTCTGATGTCGTCTTTTTTGTAAGCGATAAGGCAGGCAAGAGGAGAGTCATAGAGCCTTGTTCGCACACGTCTCGGTCTCGATGCAATCAGCTGAACCTTTCTGCTATGTGTTATTGAGTTTTGCGTTAAAGGCGAGGTTGTGGTCTGTTTAAATACATGGTCATCTCCATCTACTGATATTCGCGCCTAATAGTATTCTATCGCCCAATATTCTGCACCTACTTTTCGAAAAACACCATTTCTTTTAATACGTGCATCATTTTAACTCACAATTATAATACATAAAATGGGTTGCACTTCTGTACTGAATCCATTTCCCCTGCACGCGATATCTCCCACCAGTGTTATTCGGGAGACTTAAGCGATGCATTGTAGAGTTTAGGAATCAAGTTGCTTTCGCGTACTGCTCTTAGTGTAATCAACATTGCGAACATCTGCTTTGCCGCACTTGCAACTAAATAGGCTACATCATATAGCGCATAGTGGTAGATAGACAGAATGGTGATTGGGAACATTTACGCTTCATTATATACTGTATGCTTCGTGGACTTTGTAATATTGCGATCTGAACGTCTCCATTCAATATTACGCTCCCGGCTCGAGCTAAGCAATGTGATTGCAACATCTATACTTTTTATATATGGATTCTTCAATAAGTTCAGCCTTCTATTTTACTTCACAGTCAAGTTTTTCGCGTAAAATGCTAAAGAAAGAACCTATTGCTCGTGCTGTTGGTCCCGTTTTCTCGACCTACTTAGATGCTCGAATAAGTCATCCCTTTAGCTTAAAGCGCTTAATAAGATTAATTCCTCGTCTCTGCTGCCAATGTATCAACTTGAACGACGTGATATGAGTTGAAACTGATCTGTAGCTTGCTAACAGAGCTTGTTACCTCTATGTCGTTGTTCTCAAGAAAAGGCACGCCTAGGGTGCTGCTTTTGTCAAGATGTTGTTTTGCAACACCTTGCTCACTTTGCATAGTCACCCTAATACCACCCAATAGACTATTTCTACACTGCCTCCCGGTCAGGCACTCCAGTTATGCTTCACCTTAAAATTGGCTATCAAATTCATTTCATTTACCTTATAGAACCGTTATGAGCCGTTTGCCGAGCAAAATTAAAATAAAAACTGGACGATAAAGACACTCATCGCGTAATATTCGTAAATGTATGATTCCTGTTTTGGAGTTAAAATATGAATATCAAATAATTTTGGCTCTGATTGATCATTGCCTGACTCATTTCGCTGGCAATACCAATTTACTTTTTAAGTTTTGTCGCAATCCATTTCAAAATCGTGCACCTGCACAATCTTCATCTCGCAGGATTAGATCCGGTGCTTTTGCATTCTTGCTTATATGTTTTCTTGGCGACAATAACCCTAACGTAGGTTATTTTTTGCCAATGAAGAATCTAATTCGTATCGGCGTTTAAATAAATTTTTTGCATTCTCGATTACTTTATACGAGGCCGCTTCCAACGTCTTTCATTACACGTCTTATTATATCCCTAAAAGTTGCGCTTCATTTCAATATTTACTTGCGCACGTATTCCCAACTACTCTCGCGTGTGGTATACGATCTCAATGACATTTCTAGGGCCATTTATAAGCCCTTCTCCACCGTCGACATTCCAATTTACATAATTTTGGTAGAATTTTATCGATGTGCCGTAATTAATTTCTTGACCCCGAATTTCACAATATGACAGCATTCATCACGATAAGACGTGATCACGATCTTGTTGGCTTAGATCCCCTCGACTAATGACCATTTATTTGCTCAACATTTGTAAATGTACCCCTTGTTTTGACTTTTGAGATTGCGTGTCGTTAAGTCAATACACTATACCATTGCAGAACCTAGATCCTGGAGTGAAAAATTGCACGGTCTTTAAACCTTGGCGCATTCGCGTTCCCGGAGATGGAACTTTCCAGTAGACCAAGATGTTACTTGCTCGTCCTTAAATCGATTAATTAAGTCTCTTTATCGACGCGTACTTATATTGACGTCTACTCACGCTTAAACACTCGCAGAGTGCTTCTGTAAGGTTAATTGATACCTTCATTTAGTGGTCACAATCATTTTTTGCTACTCATAGTAGCCACGCGCGCAGGATGCGCGATAGAGTTAAAGCTCGACATACATCAGCGCTCGTGGGATCTATTTGAGATCTAAGTCGACAAAGCCCGTTATGCAATCTCAGGTAATTGGCTCTAACCTTAACCTAAAGGTATAAAGGAAAACGAATATACAGCCTTTTTTTGCATTAGATCGCTTAAAACAAAATCACATTTCAGCGCGATCCACCCAAAAATAAAAACTAATAACGTTATATTTTACGATCAACTTAAGTTCACCGAGAAAGGTACAACAGCCCTGCTCACGGTCATACCAAATAATAACTCAGATTAAAGGAAAAGACAATTTATCTGTATTTTGTTGTTTTGACGGCTACGGGTATTATCAAACGAAATTTAAATATTTCCAACTACCACACTAAAAATAAGGATCTACTCCAGGTAAAAGCTATTTCTGACTGAGGTATCTGAGACACGAATTATAGTGCACATAGAGAGGATCAAGTCGAATGTAATAAACACGGAGTATACGTCACAATCGAAGAAAAGGATAAGCGCCAAATGCGTTCAGATCGATACCTCTTCTTTTATTTTGTGCAATCCTCAGAGGATACGATGATATTGGTGGTATTAAAATCACCAGAAACCTGATGTGACGACAGCGAGTATAGCTCATGAAATCGCTCTTGATTTTGGCAGGTTATTAAGGAAATGATTTTGATGTCGAGATCAATTCTTTTTATGACGGTTGTCCTTCAAGTCCTGTACGTACCGCCCGGTCCCATTAATTTCTAGATAGTGTGGACAGGTTCCTGACACGCTAATAAGATAAAAAAAGTCAAGAATACTCAAAGCGGTTCTCGACACATGTAAACCGATGATAAATTATTTCATGTCACGTATTATGTGCAAATGTATACGATCGGAACACAGGACTATCATTAATAAGCCGGTTATGGTCGCAAAAAGAATACCGATATTGACTAGCACCTTCTGCGTCACATGAGATGGTGTGATGAAACATTAGCAATATAAGACGCGAAGGGAGGGACCGATAACAGGAGCAATAAGTAAATTACAAAAAGATGATTCGAAAACATTTTTTAATACACTGGCGAATTGGAATGTGGATGTTGAGTTTGGTGAGTGCGTCGTAGTTGGTATCGACCTAACATTAAGCTCTTCGTATTAGAACCATATGCTGATATTTGTCGCCGTTTACAACTTTTCCATATAACATTTTTACTTGCGACTCACTTGCGACAATCCGGTAAATTAACATATCCAATCGTCCGTATAAGGAGATGCTCCGCTGAAGATGGGTTGTTAAATGCGACATTTTTCGCGCATCGACGTACCTTGGTGGACAGTTACAGATATATGTATTTGTACGACATGAACGCTTATACACAACGTGCTTCGTACTAGGTCTAATCTCCCGAGCTGATTTGGCTAATAAATGGGTTGCGGGTCGGCACTTCAGGCTCAATTGAAGTTAAACTAACAATGTTCTCGCAATATAAATTCTTCCGTGTCCTGCCTAAGTTCTACAGCTAATAAATTTATCGATTCCTAGATAATTTAGTTCGATGGGTAACAGCCAAATATTTCTTTATTTCTTCACGTATCTGGCGCAGTCTACACCTTGCTACAAAACGTTTGGTGTTCTAGACTAAAACCTATTTTCTCGTCGCTTAAAGAAGGTTGAACTCGCCTTGATCCAAAGCTCATTGGATTTATGTCGACGAGATCTTTCTTAGCTGGTATTAATTGTTGCCATACCCTGTGTATGTAGTTTTATATTAGGATCTTACGACACCTTTACAAGCTATGCAACTTAATAACCGGCGGCAGGCATCATCAAGCCTGTGCAGGAATGTAATTAACGTTTAATTGTGTCTGTTACTTGACTAATTATTAACTGGATAAGTTATCTCTTTCCAAA
Source organism: Hyaloperonospora brassicae (assembly GCA_947650285.1). Taxonomy (NCBI): domain Eukaryota; phylum Oomycota; class Peronosporomycetes; order Peronosporales; family Peronosporaceae; genus Hyaloperonospora; species Hyaloperonospora brassicae. The sequence continues at coordinate 8,481 of CANTFL010001157.1, read as the reverse complement.
CATGGCCGAGCCGATGAAATTAACCTCTTTCGTACTTGTCTATTGTACATGCCTATATGATAGAACTAAGATTTGATCGTATAAAAAGTCGCCTTACAAACGTGATCTCCCAATTTGTCGCTCACTAACTCACGATTCTTCGAGATAGTGTTTGCAGACACATAACCCACATACCACAAATTTGATGACACCATTTTTTGCGTCACACTGTTAGCCTTACCGCTCGACCCACATGTTTGACGACACTGGTTTTGCCCTACATTTCCCGCCCGCAAATGCTTCGCTCACATTCTGTTTGTCGACATGCGTTTCATTAACACAACATTTGTTGACACAATTAGTCACAAATTGGCTTGCTAAAACACCATTTATAGACACACTGCTCGCTTACACAGGGTTGCCGACGTAGAGTCTGCCAAAAAAACGTGTGCCTGTATATATCTTATCATTACTTACTTCGGCCGACGGAAATTGGCATTTAAATTATTCAGAAACCTTCGAAATTTTGAACGAAACTGCGAATATAATAGGATGGGTGTAGTTTTTATTATCCAAAACGTATAGGCCTTCTGATTATTTTAAAAGAGATAATATCTCGATTAGTAATATATCGTGGTACAAAAAAGTTTAGGTTGCATTGTATCACAGCAAATATATTCGACTATATTATAATACATGAAATGTCTGAGGACTAATTTTCAAATACGCAAGATAACCTAGGTACTTAGATACATCGATCATCCAAAAACATCATTTGGCATTCTTAAATCATGATAGGTAGATTAAAAGAGTAGCATAAAATGCAATGTCATCGTGCGAATCATGAAAAATAATGCAGACACGAATAATCAACCTGAATGAAACCATAATCGACCAGCATTTGTCAAGATAATGGTGCAACTTGACATGCCGTTGAGTTGATGAATTAGAAGGTCGGTAATTTACCTAAATATATCCTATCGAATAATCCTTTAATTGGTCGAGCATCAGTTAAAACTATATAATCACAGATATATTTCGTAGACATAAACATCAGCATTATTCAATATTCTGCCCGCGCTAATGCATTACGACTAAGCGAAACAGCTTCACTTTAGAGGGTCTGATCCAATAAGGTAATTAGCCTAAGAGCGTTAACGCTAAGCCTTTTAATCAGTCTCGCGAACCGTGAAACCCTGTATGCAGCTTTTGCTACCAAGTAATATTTAAAAACTTTTGCACCTTCTAATACCGAAATTTGGCATTTAGTAAACAGTGTTGGCATTCATCCACGACTACCGAAATTAAAAGCCGTCTGCAGATATTTTATGTCGCCTTCGTAGTAGTAGATTCCCTTCACAGGATATTAGGGCGGACGACACAGAGGAGATAGTATAAGTTGGCGTATGAACTTGTGAAATAGAAGTAGGAAGTAAAATTAAAATACATTGAGTGTTAACTACCCATCGTTGTTAACCCTACCATATACAGTTGATAACCAGTACTGCAATCTGACCTTGTCAAGTTATACCTGGCACTCTTCCAGCGTGCCCATCACCGTGTGTCAACCCTGATTCATATGACGTCTGTATGAATCGTCTCACCTATCATCTCCGGTAATACTTCGACATTGTGATCTTCTTCCCCAGTCCCACATGTCAAGAGGTCGCGTCTTGTCTCAACCCGCTAACGTTTTAGCCAATCAGGTGACGTTGCCCTAAATTTGTAACAGGTCTTGCAGTTACACACAAGTTAACGTTACCTGTCAGAAAATATATTTTCGTACACTCCTCCTCAGCCTCAGCTTAATTCACCTTTAAATTTAACTAATGCGCAGCCCCTTTATTATCGGCGCTGGCAATGACTTCGTCAGAAAAACCACCATCATGCTCTCGGATTTGACGTATTTTGGCACCACATTTCCTTCACGTGCGTACTGGCCGATAAATTTGAACCTAATGTCCCGGTGCTTCGGGCTTGTTTTTTTTCTCTGACTCGAGTTGCTTGATCGATGCTTGATTGTCCACCCACATATGCATCTGCGTGCACACTTGCAGCTTCAGCTTTAGCAACAGATCTCTCACGCCCAGCAATTCACGTCCTGCTAAATGAAGGATATAGCGTCCGCCTCCATAGTGCTCAGCGACACGCCTGACTGCTTCTTGCACGACCATAGGATAACATACCCGTTCATAGTTAAAACAATCTACACACTGAATAACGGTCAGCCTTGTTGGTAAGAAAGTCTGCGTCGCTCCAGCTTTCGGTCTCAAAATCGTAGTTGAGTCGGTCCAATAGCCATTCGGATGCAACTCCAAACTTTTCGTCTCCTATAAGTATCTCATGATACGCTTCGGGGCCTCTGTAATCCTTAAAGGTCGGCTTATATGCTTGACGAGTCGCCTTGTGCACCGCGAAGCAATAATGTGGCCGTCTGCACCTTGCAATTCATAGCAAACTACTCATCCAAGGACTGACAAGTGCTCTAACACTAATTTGCCACTTGCACCCCTTGCGGGTAGGTAGCTCGCATCATCTTTGTCGTTCGCATTGGATTCATCTCCGATCGGTGTTCGCACACCGTTCGCGGACTTCAAAATGAAATTGCCTGAGCAACACGGTCGATCATGACCTCATATCCAGGACGTATCCTTGCGTGTCGTCCAAAGAGATCTTGAGTACCAAACATTTTTAAAAGACACCCAGCTCTTTGATCGACAGTGCCCTTATCCCCGCAAAAACACCTATTAATCGCGCACTGCTTAGTTCTTGTGAAATTCAGGTCATTCACGTACACTTTGACGATGGTACATCCTTTGCCTTCGTGCTTATACTAGAGGCACATGTCCGTTGTGCACTTCTTGTAATGTGGTATCGTATTTGATTTAATTTGTTTATACAACATCCTCAACGCACAAACTCAACAATAGCCGAGATTAGTCGGTGCACAGCTGGTACGTGAGGGTGATGTCCGCCGCGATTCGCCCCTTCGGGGATCAGTTGTAGCTCTCGCCTCTTTGATTCCCTACAACCAATTTCTCCGGAAGTCTGCCTGAGCTTAGCAGCTTATAACCCTTTAACTCCCTGTGACTTACACCAAAGGATGAGGATGATTCTCACACGTGTTTACAGGTCACCGGGTGCATTGTCCGCCCGACTAGAAGAATTACGGTGCTATCGGCTGAGGTCCACCGTCTCGTCACTTACACAAGTCTTACAAAAAATGGGCCTTTTTCTCAAGGCTCTCTGGCTCGTCGTCGACTAGACTCAAAACGTTCCCTTCACTTGGTTTTCCATATCGTCAATGACGAGACCCCTCTATCGCTAGTAGCGAGCGCTGCCCCACCCTGGCCTTTCTAAAATCTTGGCGCTACCAGTCGATACCTCTACAAGCTATGCCTCTCGAAGCTCGACGGCAGGCATAATCTAGCCCACGCTGAGACTTACCATAAATGAACGCGTGTCTTCGACTTCGAAAATTCTGCACTGTATTGGTTTATCTATTTATATATGGAAGGGCCAATTTCAACGACCCTCTGTGCTTTCCTAGATCTTGTAAAAATAGATCGATACATCTGTCGTTCAATATACTTGCATTCTGAGCAACAAACAGAGATCGCCGACACTTGGGACGCCGATACTATAGTAGATGAGACTACATTCACCGACATCCGATTCGCTGATTCTTGAGTCTCCGATACTCGAGTTGCCGACTTTCGTCACTGTCCCGACACTTAAACCACTGTCACTCGATCCGTCGACAGTTAAGTCGCCGAACTTGTTGTTGCCAACCTTTGATTCTGCCTCTCTCGGGTTCCTTTATCTCGCACTAATATCAAGCGATTATATTTATCTACATTATAACTGCCCCAGTCGCGATACGAACCTAACGGGCGAGTGTCTTGAACATTATCTTTGCCGCCGCTTCTGCTAGTCATTCCAGACCGTTCTCACTGTACCATGGTTTGATCTACCGTAATGCTTCTTTCCTTAATTCTCGTTGTACCTGTCAATTTTTGCTCTGCTCGGTGGTATGTTCTCTGTTGTGTCTTGAAGTTTGTCGACGATCCACTATGGACGACTCACGAGACACGACTAAAACCTAAATCTTCTCCGTCATCTGTTATTGCTTGGTCCGCTCTGTCGGTAGTTGACGAAGCGACTCGTGACCAAGGACAATCTTCCTCGTCGACTTTAGCCGTGGGTAAATCTTCATGCTTGGACTATGTACACAATAGTCGTCGAAACGGCCACTTAAGACACTTTTGTGCCAGTCTTCGTCTCTACCGACTCCACCCAGGCTAAAAGTTCCAGCGACCATGGGTCTGGATCATCACTGGATTTCCTGGATCTCTGTCGCCTCACCTCGAGCTTCGACGATCTCATGCACCGTCGAGAAGTCGATTTTCTCCGGGTGATCGTGACATTTATGGGATCTCCTGTCATACTATTCGACACGTCGTTGAGGAAATCAATCCTCCGAGTTGCACGCTTAATGACTTAAAATTGTTAATGGCCGCTGACGTTGCTCCGACCAATCCGCAGACATCGCGGCTCTGTGACCGGCTCTGGTACATTTCACCTAGAAGGTGCTTCCCTTCGCCGACATATAAATGCTGCTGTCTCGGACTCGGTAGACCTGCAGAAAATATTGTCAACGACCGAGAAAGAGTCTAAGACTTGAAGTCCGAACCTCTCAAGACGATTGAGTTGATCGACTCGTTGCACAAGTCGAATACTCGCTCGAGTCATCTGAGCGACAGACAGCCACAAATCGGTACAATAATCTTCCTTCGACCGAGCCTAAGGTTTCCAAGACGTCCGCTAATATAGCGGAACGTGATCGCCTGATCAACCAGCTTACGCGTGACCTCGCCAATGCTTAAGCTCGTCACATCACGGTATAAAGGCGTTGCCGCTGGGTAACTTCGGCAGCTCCAGAATGCAACAATGGCCTCGAGCGACGGGGACAGTCATGTGCTCCGGGTATTTCGACGAATCGGCATCAGTCAACATGAGGTCATACATCAATAAGTGTTTCTATGGGATCGTGGAAACATCCATCGTCCGCTGTATCAGAACCTTACGGCGGCTGCAATAGGTGGCGTGGACGTTCCGGAACTTTATCTGTCAGATATGTATATCAACTCGCGGTTGTGTCGGCTACTTGTGATTCGGTTTCCGGACGTCATTGCGTTCGATATGTCGACGACGTTTAAGAACATTATTTTTGCGGCTGAAGCCTCGTCTGTTGCTTCCATCACGTCATCGATGGCTCGGGAGACTCTGATGGATTCACCTTGTCGAGTTGCTTCTCTGTCATCTTTGCAACTCTTGGCTTCTCGGTCTAGACAACGGAATTTAACACTTTTCCTTTTCCGTAAGTCCCTTTTGTTTGACATCTACGTTGTCGACTGATGTGACTGTCGGCGAGTTGAACTCATCGGCGGTATCTTCTCTAGCTTATCTGAGATGAAGATCAGCTTCTTTTTATTCTCCAACAGATCCCAGTGTACTCAAGTATCCAAATTTGTCGTTTTGGTCGGCGTGGTCATCGACGGCTAGGTCAGTATTGGTGGGGGCCTTTGCATCATCGGCTCATTTAACGCCTTTTCATGGTGCGGGATCATCGGCTCATGAGCTTAAAAAATCGCCTCTGACCGAGACGAAATCCTATGCTAAGTAAGCTATGACGCCCATTTCCGCGTTTAAGGTAATAAAATTCGCTAAAAAGCTGTTTCGTCCCCTATGTCAAGGTGTCAGCGTCTAAAATTAGCAGGGAAGAGTAGTTCTGACGTACAATCATCTTTTCCTCTCTGTCTCACCCCCCTCGCGTCGCCATCGGCAGTTGCACCGTCCAAGTCGCGTCAAAATGTGGGTTCAGTCCGCCTTCAAGTCACAAAATGTTCAACCGCGTCACCCAAGAAGGTCAAGGATCTAATGGATATGCGCGACAGAAGACGTCCAAGGTGGCCGGTACAACTGCTACCGCAGCCTCATCACTTACCAGTATATAAACTAACCGATATTCCGCCACTGTGTCTCTTCAACCACTCGCTATCGCATCTGTGCCGCCAATATAACCCCCAGCTGCTCTGATTCCTGGCTCGTCGATCATCGTCGCGACCACTCCATCTATTGAAGCCGAACCTGAATTGGTGTCATCGATGTCGCCGACCACCGTCGTTGTTTTTGCTAGTGAGTATTCCGTCGCTCCCGCAAGCCGGTCGTCTGCCAGGTCGTCCAAGCATTAGAAAGGTGTACTCTTTCCGTCACCCGATCCAGTTCCTATCCCAGCCTCCTCGGTGGACGTCCAAGCTTTCTCGACTAGCTTATCTCTCGTCAGATCACAGATGAAAAAGTAACAACGCCCTCGTCAACCCGTCCTCTCCATTTATTGTTTCCGCTGATGTCGACCCCTCGATTGCTTTCGTTTGGGGAAGACCCACCAGTTCAGCGAAAAATTGGCACCTGCTTTAGCGGTCCCAAGCCAACCTCAGCAAGTCGTCAACAACTATAGTGGCGGCTACTTCTTCGTCGACGTCACCACATTTGTAGCGTCGAGTGATACCGAATTTAAGTCGTTACACTCCCGGAGGCGACTGCTGCTATTGATTTCCTGAATCATTAGCGGGTTTGTACTATCTTCTCCGTGCTCGTTCGAGACACGTGGTCGCTCGGAAATTTGGGAAGCCTCCTGTCATGAGATCAAGTCGGGACATGAGCTTTAGCCATCCCGAGTGTTCTCGCTGCTATTTGCGAATCAAGTCGGCTCAATCCCCTATCCGACAGTCTTCCTTTGAATCGAAGTCGTTTGTCGCTCTCTCCCCCGTTTTACTTGCAGGACTTATCGCTTTTATCAACGTGCATGATCCGTCGCATACGTGTCAGCGTACTTTGGCACTATTTGCATCGAGTCCGATGCTTATTAATGAGTCCAAGCTCGGCGACGCTCAAATTCGGCTCGATGTCCTCCTCGTTCTTCTCAGCCTAGTACTCATCTGGTTATAGTGGCTGAAGCGTGGGTCAAGTTACGCGGAGATAATTGGGATCAAACGCCATCAGCTCGTGTTTATGCTTGCTCGAAATTGACTTTTGGCTTTATGGTATCGTACGCATTAAAGCTTGGAGTCGTGTATTCTTATGGCCATTTACCCTGATGATTACCTTCTTGCTCGACTGAAGACTTGTCGCGAATGTGTTCAGCATGGGTTGATTATGATACTGTTAATAAATGTCGTGGGAAGCTTCTGCAGAAGGTGTCGAAAAACTTGAGTATTGCCTTGCAAGATGCGGTGTCTGCGAACTCATCTCGTGGACCCACACCTTTGCTCGACCTCGAACTTTTCATTGAGCCGTCATTGCCTGTGTAACCAATCATGAGTTATGTGTAGGCTATCGAGGGTGTTGACTGGATCAACGAGCTTATAGCGCTTGACCAAGTTGCTTCTGGCGTGTTTGGTGGCTGAATCGCCTATTGGAGCACCCCTAAAACGCGTATTTTTGTCCTTGAAATTCGATGTTCCCTGTATTCGCTCCAGTCAGTGCGTCTTGAAGCGGAGTGTAGTCACACAGAGTCGATGGAATTGACACAGACGGAGCTTCCCCCTTGTCGTCAATGTTTCTGCTCTCGAGCCTGAAAATCTAGATTGCATGCAGAATTTAGTCTTAAATTCCGGCTGTATCACTACGCTGTCTCCCTGTGGTCGCATTTCGTCAATCGCTGATATTTAGGCGCCTCTAATTTTTCTTCTTGTTTTGATTTCTGTAAATGATTTAACTTTGTCTCCATGCATCAATACGTCTTGACGCAGTAACTTCACTTCTATCTTTGCCTGCTACTATTCACAGAATGAGATTACGTATGGTGCTGAGTTTTTCCTTTCGTCTGTGACGTGCACCATTTGCAGACGATTCTCACTTATCTTTCGCCTGAATTAGTCGAATAACAATCATTCACATGAAATCATGACGAGTCATCGTCGAGCATGGCTTCAACCTCGTATTAACCGCTGGACTCGCCAGGGTCTAGCTGTCTTCCGGCAAAAAATTATTTTCAAATCGAGTCGACCTGTATCTCCTACTCCATTCACCAACTTTGTCGTAAGGCGTGCCCCTACTCCTGTCATTTTTAAGCGAAACAAGTGGACACTTAAATAGGTTATACATAATAGTATCCGATTGCTCCAACTTGAACACATTTTCTTCGATGTGTTCCTTGACGCTGAAAGAACCATGCCGCTTCTGTGCTAACTTTTATGTCTTCGGACTTCAACCGTTTTGTAAATACCCACGCTTCTTCTCCTTCATTGATTTCGGAATTAGACGTCCTCATTGTCGTCACGTTTTAAAGAAATATGCTGTCACCCGCTCGATTAGCTTGATGTTCTGGCACCTCATTATTATCACTTAGTATCCTGTACGGTGTTTAAGGATTTTTTCGACGCTCATTTTTACTCAGTAGCTCGTTATATTCACACGCCCTTCTGGATTTCTCTCTCA
>CANTFL010001156.1:0-13188 GCA_947650285.1 Hyaloperonospora brassicae | reverse complement strand
AAGCCGAACGCTAAACCCAACGAAATTAAGTAAAGAATGGTGGACAAGAGGTTTTAGCTCTGCTGCGCATCCTAGATATCGACTGCACTATGTTAGTTTCACGTGTAAGGAAGGTGCTCGCGCGTCATTCGACGTTGGCCTGGCTGGTACAATCTTCAAGTCTGAATGGGAGGCTAGGGAGATGGGGGCGTTGTAATTGCATAAGACGCTAGAGATCAAGAAGTGTAAAAGAGGGACGATGATATACTTGGTACACTCGCTTCTAGCATAATCCTGCGCGAAGAGGTTGACGAGATGTTGATCGCGATCGCCCCTCAGAAACAGCCGAAACATACTACAAGTATGCCACAACTAACAGTGGAGGGGGTGAAAGTCTTTAGATGGTCAGTTTTGATAGATAGGTCCGAACAAAACAAAAAGGCGGGGCATAAAGCGCAATATTATGGAAGCTCCCAGAATAAAAGATAGTGACTGCTGCAGCCGAATATGCGACGGACTTGACAGTGAATGAGGCTGAGTACCGTGGAATGCAACTGGATGTAGATCTCTTGACCGATCAAACGCAGGGGCGTATGATCATTTGTGGCCAATCTAACATAGTGATCAGACATATGCGCGGTGAAATTCGTTGTAAAGCACCCGGATTGAAGTTATTACGTCATAAGGCTATGGAGAAACTCCGATCGTGACCGATTCACAAATTTCTACATATGAAGAAGTAATGGAATCAAAATGTCGATCTAATGACAAGAATAGGTTTGCAACAAGAGCAAGGCACGATCTCTTTATCCGACCAAGATTGTCAAGTTCGTTGGACCGTTTGGACGAGTTGTTGACACCCAAAGTGTCGATAAAGTCGTGAAAGTAGCTGTCTTCACTAGGTCAGCCGTAAGGAGACGACGATCACCTGAAGTTCTTCGAGAGGAATTCGATCGACAGGTCAGAAAAGAGAGAATTAAGCAAGAAGAGGAAGATGAGAGTTTGATCGCCAACCTGAAGAAATAACTGATCGGAGACATAGCGAAGTTAAGTTTCGAAGAAGCGAATCTATGTGCTTGGATCGCGTCCGAATATGAGGTGGAAGAGAGCGGACAATTGTTTTCTTGTCCTCGACCAACGGAAGATCCATACAGTCGCGTGTAGATGGCCCGCTTAATGATACCAGAACTACTGCAGCTACATTTCTTACATCACTACCACACCAGACTGAAGGGTGGCCACCAAGGGATAAGCCGAACGTACCATCGGACCCGGTCTAACTTTCACTGGAGAGGACTCTATCGGGGAGTCCAGCGTTACGTGGTAGAATGTGTTGATTGCACAACGGAAAAAAGCTGTCCTTCGCGGCAAATTTGCGGGGAATGTCCGAGCCACGTATCCGTTCTATATAACCTCGATAGATCACATACCGTCACTACCGCGATCCTTGAAAGGAAACCCAAAGTTGGTGTTGCGGGTGGATCTGAACTTAGGGTGCGTGATCGCCAAGGCGAGTTCCTCCAGAACGGCACAAACGATTGTTGAGATTTTGAAGTGCATTTGTTCCGAAGATTTGGGGCCATTGAAGCAACCCGCCATGATCGAGAGCCAGAATTCATGTCCGACTTGTAAATGTATCTGAGTTTAAGCGAGTAAAGATCTTCCCGGATCGACTTAGAAACCAGCCGAATGCTGATGGTGCAGATCGCCTAGATTTTGACGAAGCCATCCTGCCGGAAGACAGCTGGGGCGCACATCAAATGAAGATGAGTTTTAGAGGTAAGAAGATAATGGTTGTGCGATCCGGTAGGAAGAACCATTTTGAAAGAATCAAACGTCAATATTTGGTGCAATGGAAAGGATATAGCGACCAGACATGGATAAATGAAAGAGACTTTAATCATGGGTCCTTGCTGCAACAGTTCGATAGCAATCCGGTCAGCAAGAATCGATTCGAGGTGATGCAATCACACGAGTAAGCGGTGGATGAAAAGCCGAAGTGTCGACTTGGAATTGGCCTGCAAAAAGGTTGCAGAGGGAGAACTGGGATAGGAGTGGTGTATGGCGATCAAAAGTATCATAGTCCGATCACAGTGGATAAATATGAAAAAGTTCTTTTTTTGGAGGTATTATTTTATAAAATTATTTGCCCATGATCTTGCTGTACGTGCTCTTACGTCCCGCAACAAAGCCCATGATCTTGTTGTACGTGACCTAAAGTCCCACAGCGTAACCTGTCATCTTGTTGTGTGTGCAATGACGTCCTAGCCGCCCATGATCTTGTTGTGTGTGCAATCAAGTCCAAGTCGACGGTGATCTAGGTACTCCATATTCCTCGTAAAGCACATTGAAAGTACAAAAAGAATGAGTACTTGTAGCTGCAGCGCGTGTGAAAACATCAATTTGTGTCGCAAGAAGCGTTTATTGTGCAATGGATTCGTTATCTACGGCTGTTCATGTTTAGGTTTTGGTTCAGCACGGAGATAATTAATTTTTACGCATTGATCCGCTTGTACCCCCGACTTGGAATTGACTCTTTCACTTGTATGATGGAAGGTAGTGTCGTCTACCATTTTAGAGACGCTGCTGGCGTCACCACGGCTTGAGCTGCCGCTTCTGCCATCGGCTGCACCTATCGGCGTCGATCTTACAAAGTTTTAGCGACCTGCACGCATCATTATGTAGCCATCGGAAATCTATAATATAGTGATCCTATTTTCACATGATTAGTGCCCTTCCCCGCTCTCCGAGCGACTTGTTCTTTGCATCCACGTAGACGTTGCAGACTCAACCAAACGCTTTGATGTCAGTCAACTTGGGTACCTTCTTCGCTAGGTCGTCGACATAATTTGCATCAAGCAGGTCTCGGATAATGGCTTCAAACGTTTCGAAGCCGAAGTCGGTAGCGCCTTCCATGTTAATCGACACTTTTTGATCTTAATACCGGATTTTACTACCATCGGCTTACAAAAATTACACGGAAACAGTTGTGTTACATAACAACAAGCGCAGAAAAGTGCCAAAGCGCTTACCGCTCGTCCTCCAACGGCACAACAAGATCATGAGCGACTCGGACGTGATTGCACGCACAACAAAATCGTGGGCGTACAGGACGTGATTTCACGCACAACAACCTCATGGACGACGCTGCGGGACATAAGTTTACGCACAACACGATCATGGGCAACTCGGACGTGATTGCACGCACAACATGATCATGGTCGACGCTGCGGGACTTAAAAACACGTGCAACAAGATAATGGGCGACTCGGACGTGATTGCACGCACAACAAAATCGTGGGCGTACAGGACGTGATTGCACGCACAACATGATCATGGGCGACTCGGACGTGAATGAACGCACAACATGATCATGGTCGACGCTGCGGGACTTAAAAGCACGTGCAACAAGATAATGGGCGACTAGGACGTGCTTGCACGCACAACAAGATCGTGGGCGTACAGGACGTGATTTCACGCACATCAAGATCATGGGCGTACAGGACGTGAATGAACGCACAAAAAGATGGTGGGAGACGCTGCAGAACATTAGAGCACGCAAAACAAGATCATGAACGACTCTTACGTGATTGCACGCACAACAAGATCATGGGCGGTTTGGACGTGATTGCACGCACAACGAGAAATATGTTTTTTCTGCTTAAGAGAATGCCTCTACCTACGAGCTTGATTTTCTAAGAAAGTCGTATGGGTAGAGCGGTTCGAGCTGCTTCTATTGCTGCATTCGGCCTCCCTGCTACTGCTTCAGTGACCAATAAACCGGTAACGTTTTATAAAGTGGATTGACGAGACTATTATAGCATCTTTTATCAGCGTCTCGTCGCGTTTGATGTGATTATGGTCCTTTACACCACAGTTAATCGATACGTTATTTAAGCTACGTACAAAAGCCTTCTCTAAATTGATTATGACTTTCAATTAATTACCAACTTTTAAAGGACCCAGGATAAGCCATTAGCTGTCGTGCAGAGTATCGACAAATTACAAAAAAAATGCAAATTAAAGTCGGGATATCGCAACTATTTCTACTCAAATTCCTGGAAATTGAAATTTGTGGGACTGAAAGGGGGTAATATGCGATTGTACTTAACGTCAAAAGAAAATAAAATTGCCAGGTATAGTTTCCTGAAAATTGATATCGATGGGACCAAGATGGGCTAATATGCAAGTGTATTGAACGTCGAAATGATATATAATTGCCAGATAATTAGATTTTTATACCAAGCGGTACGAACCCTTGACAAAATTAGCTATGATGTAGGTTCGACATCGTACCTTTGTGAGCGATTTTGAGGATTCGCTTTTTATTTGCTGTTTAACTTCTTAAACAGTTGCGTTGAGGGCACGCGGCGTCTTACGTTATAATGGCTGCACGCTCGTTACGCCCGTTGTCTGTGCAACGAGAGCACTGACTAAAGGAGAAACGTTATCAGTAAGTTGATCGTATTTTCTACATAATTAGAACAAGATCTATGTATGCACATCAGATACTCAAATTTTATTTGCCGAAGAAAACTATACGCATTAAAATAAGTGATAAGGTCAATTCAGGAATGCTTTTTGATTTTGCGAACGAAAATAAATGGGTGTATTTTGCTGTATTTAAGACATAGAAAACCTTGTAAGCCATATGACGAAAATTTTTAGAAATCGATAACAGTAGGCGAGCATTAAGCGTCTGATTTGATCAAAGGGATCGCGTAGAGTATGATAAGAATTCGTTTGTACATCTGATAATCGATTACGTAGCGAAAGGAGACGTGAAAAAAGGTGCAGCACACACATTGTAATTTGGACGACCATGCCTAGCGATTGAAGGACAACGATAAAAAGCAACTAAAAGTGACACAAGTGTTCAGGAGGAGCAATTCGGCCGAGTATTGTCGATTCGGAACTGGACGAAGAAACAAATCATCGCAAATATGTGGCGGCGGTACTAGGAGCAGCGGGAATTGTCGCATTAGATTAGTATTGAGTCGATTCCAATGCGCCTGCTCGAACCCGTGTACGCACAAGAAAATAGTCCTTTCGACGAAAATCATAACCACCTAACATCTCCGGATGGATATGGGCTCGAAGACGGTCAACGCATGCAGCACGATGATATGTCGAGTTTGTGAATATCAGCGATGACAGAAAATGTGATAGGAGTACAATATCCTACTGGTAAAGGGATATAAATCCTCTCATAATCAAGAGAAGAAAGAGGCCGCGTACTTAGGTATAAAAGTCTGTTGTGATATGGTACGTACATCCTTGTGTATCTACCAAAACTTTATCCAGATAAAGTAGCATTTATTTCTGCTTCGCGGCACGGTCTCAGCACACGAGATGAAAACGGCAATACTTTGCGCTTTCAGTCCACACCTGTGATCCACGATTTTAAATAGCATGCTGATATGAAATATGACAAAACATACTGCTTTAGTATAATTTAGCGCCGATAAATTTGATGTAGCAGATTGCAAGGTTGATAGTTCTTGAGGAAAGTCACATAGATGGTAAAAAGGTGTTTTAACAGCTAATCGACTGGTATGGTCATGCATATGGCACAACTGACTTTCCTCGATGTGTTATATGGATATGTATGTCTCTCTACGAAATATATGTACCGTCCAAAGCTGTCGGCATGGATCTAATGATAACCTTGGCACGCTCGCTTAATGGAACATGAATTTCCCCGGCTGCATTTGTAAGTAGTATCGTACAACATATTGGTCACTGTGCATATTGTTGCTGTGACTATGTGGGTTAATGACATGTTAATAATAGGAAACGCGGGCAGCATCAATACGTAATTTACAGACTTGCGCACACGATTAAGCTAGACGACATGGGGACGAAATGTTATTTATATTATTAGGGAGTTGATACCCAAGTTTGGTGTGCTGCTGTATGGAATTTAAACTGCATGCATTGTTTGCATTCTGCGGCAAAATTATATTGAGTAAATCAAAACATTTCGATCGTCTCAATAACAAAAGCAACAGACGGTGGAAAGAGACGGATATCATCACGATAAAATGATTCAACTTATCAAGCCGCACTTTGGTTGACAAAAATAGTATCTAGTGACGTGTACCCGACCGAAAGTCGTTTCGAAGTCAGAAGTCTGGGTCGACCATCAGATATTTATACCGCGAGAGAATACCTCAAAGCAAATCAAGTGCTTCTCCATCTTAACATTGACAGATCATAAGCTCGTGTTATCATCGAGAAGAAGCTATAAAATGAATCGAATTGGATTTTTGGACTTACAGTAATGCAAACCACAAAGTTTTTCGGGGGTCTCATGATTTACAAACAATTTTTTCCGAGCTCAAACGGAAAACGTTTCGGTCATAAAGATATACACAAAGGCAGAAACGGATTAATACAAGCAAGTCGGAGCATATTGCGGATAGCATGTGCGTCGTGCACTCCCTTCGAACTCAGAAATGGAATCAAGTAAATTGAAACATTAACATTAAAGTACACTTTCGACCTGCTCCACGGTCGGAAGTGTACTCAAATAAAATCAACATGATCGATAGATGATGAAATAAATGGTTTAACAAGTACGTATCTTCTTTATTTGAGGATAATAATACAGGCATCTGCACCCAAGCGCTCGGAATGAAACGATTTATAAATTGAATACGTTTAAGCAGATAAGTGTGCACGCGGTGCGTGCGGATGATTACGTGTAAAGTCACAAAGTTTTTTTTTCGAAAGGTATAAAAGTATTTTCGATTCTTCTACTTAATAAAGAAAGCCCACTTTTTTGTTTGTCTTATTACCTAAAATCGACCGAAAATAGTAAGGAACGACCTGAATTTCCATGTCCTGGGTGACATGTTGAATGATGTTTACTATTTGATGGTCGGTTGAGCCGTGAAGCTTATAAAGGTTTTTAATGAAATATCCCTTTTCGTGCTATAGCACGTTGCTCCTACGACAACTAATTTTTGCTGTGCTACTTTTTTTGCCATTTATAGCGTACCAATTTATAATGGAAGCCAATAGGATCTTCATCGTAGAGCCATGAAGCTCATGATTTGTGAGACTAACACGCAGCGTCAATTGTTTTTATCAGACACGTTTTCTACCGGAATAGAACGTGTCTTGATATGCCTACACACAAGACAATACAGAAAGAAAATCTTCTCATGGCGATTGTTATTGATGTGCTACAAGCGAGTGAAACCATATATGTGATCATCGCCGCACGGCGCAATTACTGATCAACTAATTCATTTGACTGTTTAGTATACTGTTGCTTGACACTGCAGAGTCAATGCTTTACCGAATATTGCGTCTTCGAGTTGTAACATTAAGTAAGCACATGATTATTTGGACATGATGACGCATTGCTCTAAATATGTCTACCGTTTCTGCTGCGCGAGTCGAATGCCTCGTACAGCTATAATTGATTCAGGAGGGCAGGTATCCAGGGCAATTATGTGTGCAAGCGAAAAAGCTGAAGATATTAAAATGTATATATGATGATTTGTGATTGCAAATATGCAAAGTGTGCCCTACGCTAAGATATTATTTGATAATGACGAGTTGACTTCGTGGCCGTACAAATTGATGAAGGTGGTAGTAGAGGCGAATTATGTCTAGAGAATGTCGTGGAGGGTCGCGAAAATGAATGCAGCGTTTTTGTCGATAGTAGAAGAAATAATACATAAGTGCACTAACATCGATCTGCTGGTTTATGTTTAACATGTAGCGCAATGTACTGACCGTTACTTGTGCTATATTCTTTCTGTTGCCACTCCACTCCCAATCCAAATAATAAGTTGAGTATCAATCAACAATTAATAGAACAGTCCCAATCATTCTTATGAATAGGTAAAATCAGCAAGCCAACTCCACTACCAATCCAAACAATAAGATTCGTATTGATAAACAATCAATAGAACGTCCCCAATCATTTTTTTCAGAAGTACAGGTTGATCACCACCCATATCATCGCAAATAATACATCTGTGTAGGAATATGATACGGTTTGTCGCATCCAGAATTAATTTATTAAAATGGACAATCATTTGCTTGTCAACGAACCTTATGGCGGGGAAGTAATTGGGAAATATAAAACGGTACACGGATTGATCTAACACTGTTAGATCACCGCTAAGCTCTATCGCTCTAGCTGCTATGAAGTCTGTTAACATATCAGAGACTAGATCTTTGATTATATACAGTCAAAATCGGGTGTTTACACGTGCGATACTCCTGTTCATGGGATACATCCTGAGTAAATGTACGGATATATAAATTCTTCTAGCTTATCATTTGCTGCGCAATTATATTAATATTTATCTTGCGGTGCATTTTACTTTTGCTTACGTGGGTATTTCACTCAACTTTCGTATCTTTTCAATGGTTGGGCATCTCACACGATTGAATAACCAATTCTAAACGCGTAGAGGATATATACCGAGCACACGAATACACTTACTGATACCATCAATACATATTGATCATAGTATTGATTGTCAAACAAAGTCGTCAAGATGTAAGGTTGGCATTCGTTGTGTTCTCCTAATATTTTATCAGTATCTCATCTATTATTCACTTATTTGTTCAATGAAAGGATTGTAGACATGAAATTATCTACAAAATTACAATTTTTGCAAAGCGGTCGTCATTTGACCGTGACAACGAAGATAGACCGGCTTTGTTGTAAATGTAGCATGATGATACATAAGGTTGCATGATGTTTTGATATAGTTGAAGCGTGATGAAGTATGAACCAATTGCTACTCAGTAAGGCTTTTCTATTCCTGCTCACTGCTATTTATGCGGTAAAACTTCGCTACAATATCGATGTCTCACTGACGATACCTCTTGGTGACCACATATCGCCATTTCCAATTTCGCAAACCATACACCTGCGATGGAAAGAGGAGACTAACAACAGCCAACTGGCACCTTGTTTGAAGATAGGTGCTACGTAAACAAAAGCGAAATCACACAAGCAGTGTTAAGTTCAGACGGAGGTTTACAATCCACTTTGTGTGGTGTCAAGCAATAGAAAGTGTAGTGAAGCAGTAGCGCTCTTATTCAAAATTAAAAGCTTTACACAGTAATCTGCTTGGTAGTAGTGCGAAGTTTATGTTTTCGCAATCATTCAGTGCTTCCACGCGCTTTTGTATGGTTACCAAATCTTTTGACGTGTCTCGTTGATGAGCAACATCATGAAATGATTCTATCTCCGATGTAGGTAAGCCATGACCAGATCTTCAGCCGAAGTTTTACAATTTAAACGGCATAAAGGGCATTAGAGCAAACAAAAAGTCGCTACTTTTACAAGCACTGTGCCCACTTTCGATGATGTAATTATCTTGGCGAATGTCTCATCTCGGCAGCAATTGATAAACATCGGTTCGAATGTTATTATTGGACTAGTGAAGAGATAATATACGACACGCTGTCTTGGGTATTGAGACGCACTCAAGGTTGTTTGCACCATTGTTATGTCAGTCTGCTGCTACACTCATCTACGTCAAACAAGTTGCTATTGTAAAAGAGGTTCGTCGCGAATTGCACTAGCGTGAATGGACTTTGTTTTGGTTCACTGCATGGACTTCATATTTGTGCCAGCGGTGCCTACGCCGCTATAGATACCACGCAAAGAAGTATGGGCGGAACCATGCCTTTCAAA
Source organism: Hyaloperonospora brassicae (assembly GCA_947650285.1). Classification (NCBI taxonomy): domain Eukaryota; phylum Oomycota; class Peronosporomycetes; order Peronosporales; family Peronosporaceae; genus Hyaloperonospora; species Hyaloperonospora brassicae. Next base: position 3,536 of record CANTFL010001156.1, on the reverse strand, counting down.
AAATAATGTGATGTGAATACGAGAACAAAAACAAATTAGATGAAAATTATTTGGTCGAAGAGGGTAGGTTTATGACGCGAATGCAGACAAAAAGTAGTGAACGACAAGAGTTGTGAAATTGAAACGTAGCGCAAGGATATTGACGATACGGACGTGTCTCCACGCGCTTCAACGAGGTCCCAGTACGATAAAAACGTCCCAAGAATTCTTGATTGTTATACCACCTACCTCTATGTGTTTGTTGCTGCATGATATAGCTGCGCGCGAAGTAAAAATGAAGGATATATGTACACTACATGCTTCGAGAGCGGGGCAATGAGCCTATGGCAACAACTACGAGATCAGATCTTCATCAAATGAGCCACTGAGTACAGAGATGAGAAGGTTTGAGGAATATTCGAGTACGCGTACGACCCACTATATCCGGCTTTGTTAGCTACTCTCCGATCATGTGTAGTCGGACCACGTACCTCCCGGTTACAGTCCTCTTCCACTCGGTCACTGGGGTCGATTAGGTCACAGAGCACAGACACTGAACAGAGTGCTTTTAAATTGGAGAAACAGGTCGATGTATTGCATCTACCTTTTGAACGCACGGTAAGTAGTGTGTAAGAGTGAACAGAATATCGCGGTGATTATACACCCAAAGATAAAGCAATCATATAAGTCCCTCACGGCGAGCGCGGGAGCATCCACTGAAACGAATCTCACACATCCCAACGAGATAACGTGTGTGGTGGAGTGAGGATCACAGTTTCTTTGTGACCCGACTCTCCACTGGCGCCCGAACGACCGACTAATGGGGGGAGGGTACCCCGATTCCGTGCTCTGTGTCTTCTTGCTCATCTTGTGTACCCGTCGGTGGGGCGGGTTGCGCTCCTCTTGGTGGACATGTGCTGAAGCTGAGCTTGACCGTCTTATGGATAGGTGTTGATCGGGTGGAATTGCTTCAACCGGTCAAGCGTAGGTTCGGATCGCGTGGATGTTCTTCACTAGATCGCTTGTAACTTAAGCGCTCTCCCGTAGTCGCCTTTGCCAGGGGTGATGTTTTACACGCGATCCTTCTGACCACTTAAGCCGTCTCGCGATCTTGAATCTGAACCATAGGGCTCATTGCGTCCGATTGCAGTTTGAAGGGGGGCAAGAATTGACTTTCCGCCTGGCCAAACAATCCAAGGGTGAAGTTTGCAGAGGCGTGGATGACTCTCTATTCAACGAAAGGCAAAAGATTCTGCCCGGGAGAAGTCGACGCGTGTCTATCGCTGCGAATTCAATTCTGTTTAATGTCAACCAACCAAACCCGAACCCAATGACTATGCCTATCTATTCGCTAGGTCAACTGTTGTGAACCGCCTGTCGATGTCATTCATCTCTTACCTTCATCTCTAATCTCATGTGGTCCACAGCAGATACTCCGTAGTGGACCGCTCCACAGCAGATACTCCGTAGTGGATCGCTCCACAGCGGATTGCTCCAGAATGGATCGCTCCATAGAATGTCGTTCCACAGTGGATCGCAGTAGAGTGATCGCGGTTTAGTGGATTGCGGTGTATGATCCACACCCATTATGTGATCCCACCCATTATGTAATTCACATCGCCCAGCGGTATTTAGGATAGAAGGTGGATCCATCTGCGCGACTTGGGCAGTCGTTTTCCTTTAATCAGTCGTTTGGTCACCACCCTCGTTCCTACAGGCCCATTTCCGTACGCGCTCCACCAATGAAACAATTTTCGCACTTAAGGTGGGTCGCGCGATCCACACTTTCGTTATTCTTCCTTCGCGCTTCTCCACAAGTGCTGCGCGTTTGCCCAGACACGAAAGTCACCGAAGCCTGATTCGAAAGGGTTGATGTTCCATAGTTGGGCGAGTTTAAGAATGCTGCTAAAAAGGAGCGATGAATTGGACTTTTTTGCAAAGTTCCACGCAGTAGCAGAGATAGGAAGTGTAGATCGTCAATGATGTTAATGAAGAGGCGGTCGAGTATAACAACATAGCGATACAAATCGCTATAAGCAAAATGATAAATGCTTATCAAAAAGAATTGCTGGTGAGTGCTGATCAGTCTTCGCACATTGCTTACTCAGCTGAACAAATGTGCCTGAAACGCTTCGTGATAACATGGTGCAATATCAGAATGCAAGCTCAATAGTTCTTACTAGTGCAAAGCAATATGATGGCAGTAAGAGCTGAATCTTTTGCTTGCTGCTGCTTTAGACTGCGCAGAGTGTGTTGTGATACGTTTCCAACTTGAAGCCGTTGGAACATCTCAAGTTCTCACCGTTCGTTGAATCTACCGGAGATTGTAACTGAGTGCAGTAAAGCGAGAACTACAGCGTTTCGATATCGTGCACTTTTCCTTAACGCAGCATAAGTGACGTATAGAGATTAAAAATGCACCGAAGACAAATGCTGCCACATGAGGTTCTAATTTACCACCATCTTACATGGACATCACGGGCCCTGAGCGAAATTCCGCATCGAGCAAAATGTGGAACTTTCGGTATCGCCATGTACGGTATACTCCTCAGCTACCTGCATCTTGATCCATTAAGAAGGGAATGTCACATAAGCTCGAGACGGTTGGGATAACGGCAGGGGTGTTAACTAATCGGTTGCATAACATAAGTGACCGTGGTCACTTGACCAGTCAATTGACCATAAGTGACCATAAGTACCCACGGCATATTTTAATCACAATTCTCTTAGGGGCGGGGCTGATTACATTCTAAAATATATTCATGGTCAATAAAAGGTTTTGGACGCTATAGGCCTGGCTACTGCATCTCCGACATCGTCTTTCAGACCTGCAGACGTTTGGAGCATGGGTGCGACTATGTAGGACGGAAATTGGTATAGGTATAACGCCTTTGATGATGTGTTGTGCTCATGCGTCTTCATTCTATAGGAGATACATGATATAACGAGGTTGCTATCGGATTGGTGGTCAAGACAAACGATGCAGACGTAACAAATGCTACTTAATTCGCAATTGAACTGTAATTGCTGAAAGGTGATGTGTATACGGTGAGAAGATATGCGATGTAATAAATGAGTCTCTTGTAGCTCTAGAATCTTGTGTAGGTACGCTTGAGTATCCAGTGTCCATGCACATGAATGTCCAATGAGCGGGATCACTTGAGAAGATTTTGCATTAAGCTCGGGGGAGAGCAAGTGCCGTCGGGTTTACCAAAATGATAGGTAACGAGTTCATGTTGTTGGACGCTAAGTTTGTAAATGATTATGCATGCGGCACTATAGCTATTGCTGTGTGCCATCTTCACTGCTATTGCTGCTTACATCATCAAAATAGCTATCCTCTACTAGAAAAGCGATATCATCATGCAAGCTTTATTCTGTGACCGCGTCAGCTACAATAGAAGCAGCAATCTGAGTACCGACGTCGACATTGCCGTCATCTTCAAAATTTCCTTTATCTTCCGAGAATGACATCGCTGACTGTTCGTGGTTTCCACCCCGTCAATTTTCACGCGATCTTGAGCTTCGGACACGGTTTGATATCTATATCCACTACT
>CANTFL010001155.1:0-45575 GCA_947650285.1 Hyaloperonospora brassicae | reverse complement strand
CGATTGAGTGAAGAATTTCCATGCGGTCCGTCCCTAAGTTTGACCGGTGAAGAATTTTCACCCGATCTCCCCCTATCCCTAAAACGGTCAAGTTCAGCTTCAGCTCAAGTCCATCAAGAAGAGCGCCACCCGCCCCACCGACGGGTACACAAGGTGAGCAAGACGACACAGAGCACGGAACCGGGGTACCACCTCCTTTAGTCGGTCGTCCGGGCTTCAGTGGGGAGTCTGGGTCACAAGGTATTTGTGAACAATACTCCACCACACAGTGAAGAAGCGGAAAGTAAGTTGAAGCTGAGCGAGAGCACGAATCAAGCAGCTGCGTGTTTGGGATCTTATGACGACTTCGGAAGCGCATTTATACCATGATCGGGAATGAAAATTTGAAAGAGGCAAAGGAGGCTGAGAAGAGGGGGGCAGTGAGATATGGTGCACCACACCTGACGCAGACATGTTTACCATCGCCACGAAGATCAACTTCCTTTTGATACGTGCTTCCTGCTAATGTATCCCATGAAAGTCACCTAGGCGCTTATAGAGTCCTTCGCGACCTCCAACTTAGTATCTGCAACGCACCTACCGTCCGAACTCCTCTTGACACGTAGTTGAGCAGATACCTGTCTAAACTACAAAAAAGCACTTCTGCTTAGAAACTTATTTTGACTTTGCCGAAATAAGTTCAATTTTTGGCGGCAACCGAAGGAACTTCGTGGACACACTTGACAAGCTACTGGAGCCACAACATTTCGAAAGAAAACTTATTGAAAGATCTGCGGCTGGCAACCGGTTACAAATTGTTGACCGCTGCGGATTCGTGTTGTAACATATAGTGACCTCCACGACCCACGCGCATTTCCGTTGGACGAACCGGTCAATAGTATGCAGATCGCCGAGGTGGGGCTGCGGCACAGACAGCGGACAATGTGCAGACACCGCTCACTGGCTCGAGAGTCATCACACTGTGATTTCTTGCACAGCTCTACCGACATAAGCCGATTGCTATTGAACAGATTGAGCGAAGTCAAATGGATCAGCAACACACATACACACACACACGTGTGGGTAGACGGCATTCATACCGATAAATTGCACTCCACGTTCTTGCACCTATCGCACCGCAGTTACGCGTTCATCTCCAGACTCGTCTTCGTATCTCTCTTCCATTACGTCGCATACTCTTTTCTCACCAGAGATCGGGCGACTCGGGCGCTCACTTGGGTTGGTGCACGCGCCCCACGTGCGCGCGTTTCTGTCGTCGCCCTTCGAACGAGCGCTTGTGCGGGTGGTGCTGCCACAACATGTCCTTCTTCTTGAGCGCCTGCGTGCGCATGTCGTCGTCAGTCTCCGGACGCTCGTGGAACTCTTCGTGGTGCATGCGCTTGTGCTCCAGCATCTTCACTGCCTCGTGCAGATGCACCGCGTTCTCGACGTCGTGGATGAGACGATTGACGCGCTCCATCTCCTCCAACTCGTGCCGCTCTTTGCCCGACAGTCTCTGTGAGCACAGCGAGTCCGAGTGCTCGAGTGCCTGCAGCAGCACAAAGCCGTTGGCCCCCGGCTCAACTGCCACAGGCACATTGTAGCGAAAGCGGTTGCTTTGGGGACTCCAGCGCAGGCGCGGGATCGAGTCCAGCAAAACGTTGTAGCAGCTTTTGCTGATGAGGTTTGTCGTCGCCATATCCACAGCTGACTTTCGGATCCTTGTGATCGTTCGTTGCGAGTTGCAAAGTGGGGAGGCGCTCGACTTGGCCCGCGTGACCTTCCGGGGCGTCCACTTGGCTCGTGTACAGTGAATCGCAGCTTCAACTTGAAGAACGTACGTCGTTGGGCGCGTGTCCAGCTGCCAATAATGAGCCGCGACTCGATGCCGTATTGACCATCGAGCGAAACAAACTGTCGCTGTCGGAGCTTCAACTGGACGTCGGAGGCTGTCCGTGTAAAACACTGCACCTGTTGAGGGTGAGGTCGCTCGCAACATCGAGTCGTTCGCCCTACACGCGTAGCTTACCAGCTTTGCTTCGTTGCCAACCACCAGTCATTTGCACGGCAGCGGCTTTTCCACAGCTTTCTCGTGTAGTGCCTTCGGATGTGGCAATGACTGACAATGCACGAGGGGCGAATGCTGTCCATTGCTGTCCCCACAGGCGCAGTGAATCTGCGGTGATGTGTCACGCGGTAAGCATCAACAACGTCGAAGCTACTGCTTGTTTGCTTTCGGTCATTACCGTACGCAACAGCAGCACGAGTTGCTGTCTAGATGGGCTGTTGCCTAATGGTGCATCCTTTTCACGTCTATCGCTTGCAGTGTGTCAAGGTGAACGAGCGCGTGAGATGCAACACCAGTTATCGCTTGTCAATGCTGATCCCCGGTGTCAAATGCGCTGCTACACAAGATGCGCATATGGCGTTCACACCTTGTAGGGTCGAGCGAATCTGCTACATGCTCAGCCTTTAACCAGCTGGAAACGCCTCCACGATGGCGAGGCAGTCTATATCGGTGGTACGGGAGTAGACGCGCAGGTAGATCGTGCGAGCGAGTATGGGGCGATTCATCGATACACGCAGACGTCAAGCGTCAAGTTCGGATGGAAAACGAAGTCGGCTAGAAGCTGCAGCTCAGGCGCCACCTTGTCGTCTGGCAGACAGAGAGGGTCGACACGTGTTAGTCAGATGAGGCTCTCATGGACGCACGGGACGCGTTTCTCTGCCACACAGTTACAAACGCACGAAACCACAGACCTCACGCACCTGCGAACAGATCATAGCTGCGCTGTTGCTGATATGCGCTCAGGACTCTTATCCTACTTGGGACATCGAATCTGCTCTTATACACGTGCGGAGAGGGAGCAGATCCCAATCGTCCGCAGTCGTTACGTCGTCCATCCTCACCAGTAGCGCGTCTTGTCCCCGCTCTCGAAGCAACGGCCTCTCGACATGTCAAATTAGGACACCACGTGATCCCGTGCGGTCGATACGTCATCATGCGAGCACAGTAGGGAGGCGACCTGCAGGTCAGAAACGTTTCTGCCAATCAACGACCGCCCGCGCGCTCCTGGATCTCTACTATCGGCCAATCCCGCGCCGTCGAGCGACGCGAGCAGCTGACTGGACTAGAGGCCGCCGCAGCCATACGAACGGACCTCCTCGAGCGCGTCCGACAGTGTGCGATTCGCCAAACCAGTCACCACAATGGGTCGTCGTCCTGCCAAGTGCTACCGCTTCCAGAACAAGAAGCCGTTCATCAAGTCCCGCTACTGCCGCGGCGTGCCGGACCCCAAGATCCGCATCTACGACGTGGGCAACAAGAAGGCGTCGGTCGACCTCTTCCCCTTTGTGGCGCACTTGGTCTCGGACGAGAAGGAGCAGTTGTCGTCCGAGGCGCTCGAAGCGGCGCGCATTGCCGCGAACCGGTACCTGACCAAGTACTGCGGCAAAGACAACTTCCACATGCGCATCCGTTGCCACCCGTTCCAAGTGCTGCGTATCAACAAAATGCTTTCGTGCGCTGGTGCCGATCGACTGCAGACGGGTATGCGTCACGCCTACGGCAAACCGGCGGGCGTGGCTGCGCGCGTGTCCATTGGTCAGCCCATTATCTCAGTGCGCTCGAAGGACTCGTTCGGTCCGTCGGTCGTTGAAGCGCTGCGTCGTGCCAAGTTCAAATTCCCTGGTCGCCAGAAAGTCCTCGGCTCGAAGAAGTGGGGCTTTACCAAGTACGAACGAGAGCTGTACGCTGAGATGCGTGCGAACGGCTCGCTGGCTGTGGACGGCAACCACGAAAAGTACAAACCGAACCACGGTCCGCTGAAGCTGTAAGCGCAGTGCGAAGAGCGCAGTGGTAGCTGTGTAGCTGGACTGCCGAGTAGTGTCGACTGCTAACGGTATAACTTACGACTTTGTTTGGTGCAACGCTCGACGTGTAATTGTTACGGTTTGCTGTCCTCTCCTGGTCTAGCTCCCGAAGCCTTGTGCATCCATCCGCAGACAGCTGGGGGTATACCTCCATACAGCCGACAGCTGAGCTAGAACACACTACAGTGAGCAGTCCACATCACGGTGCTGCTGGCGTGGCTGGTTCCCCTTCGAAACCTACGGGCTGACCAACATCCGTGTGTGTCAGCGCCATGACCTTGAAGACGCTTCCCATCTGCCCTGGCTTCACGAGACGCTCATAGGACGAAAACAGCTCTTGCTGCACCTTCTCCGACTCGGTGTTTTGCAGCAGCATGGCCAAGCGATGCTCAATGCCCATGTTCTTCAAGAACACGCCCTGGCCGACCGGGCCCGAGCTCTGCACCGCGGACTCTGCTGTCGCGAACCGCCGCAGAGTGGCAAAGTCCACGTCGATGCTCAGATCGACGTCACCTGGCTCGCGCAGCACGCTGACGAACTCGTGGTTCTTGATGCCACGCAGACTCAGCTCGGACGGGTGGTCGTACCCGTAATCCACAATCAGCGCGCCGCCTCCTGACCGCGAAATACGCTTGGCCATGTCCTGTACCAACGCGATGCCGACTGGAGAAATCTCGATCTTGTCGCCGACCTGAGCCTGTGCGGTGCGCACAGGAGTGTCCGCCACGTCTGCCACATCGAGGCGCCGAATTGCAGCGCTCTGCATCTTCTCGAGATCTTCCACGCTGGAAACGTGCGTCTCGGTCACGGGCGATAGAGCAGTCGACGGGTCAAACAGCTTCTCGCGGCCAATGTACACTCGCGTGGCTGGCGTTGGCCCGGGCGACAACACAAAGCGAAAGTGGTCATCGCCGTCTTCAAAGTCGAGGTCCACAAGGCGTTCGCACCAGCCTCTGCAACATGAGTACCCAAGACCGTCGAAAGCACAGCATCATAGACATCAGCCCACACTACGACTGCTTCCTCCGCCAAAAGACAAGAACCAACGGTCAGACGCACCGGTCAGTGTACTCGAACTGGTGCACCGGCAACGCGTCAAAAAGCTCCTGAGCAATGATCAAGCACGGACCATGCGGAACGCTCGCCAAGTCTCCATGCCATCGAACCGTCGGTCCATCATCGGGAAGCCGCATGGTGCTGTCCAAGGCTGCATCATCCTCAATTGCCTCGCACTGCAACGTCTCTCTCTGGATCTTTTGCATGGCTGGCAAACGAATACAATACGCACAAAACACGCAACTGCTGAGTGCTGACTCCTCGACGCCATCACCTCTCCCTCTCTCGCTTTTCGCAACAAAAGTACCTGGACTAATGTCCACCATGTGAATCTCTAACGCATCGTAGAACGGCGGAAACGACTTGGCCGCACGCACAAAGTCGCTCATGAGAGAGCCTCGTCCCGGCCCCAGTTCAATAATCTTCACGTGGCTCGGCGTCCCCATTTGCTGCCACGTCGCCACGCACCACACTGCAATGAGCTCTCCAAACATCTGACTGATCTCGGGCGCGGTGGTAAAGTCCCCTTGGCTGCCAAACACGTCCTTCTTCATGTAATAGCCATAGTCGGGATGACCCACAGCACGCGTCATGAACTCGGCGACAGTGAGCGGTCCTTTCACCTCAATCATCGAGCGAAGAACGTGCACAAGTGCATTCGCCTGACTCTTTGTCGCATTCCCATCGATCTCTCCGTCCAACTGACTCGTCCACGCGCTACTCGGCCGTTTGAGTGCCGAGCGGTCCACCGACAGGTACTGCACTGAGCCCTCAGTCGTCTCGAGCTGCTTCTGCTGCTTCCACTTTTGCAGCTGCGTCGCCAGCGTCCCGTTATTCCATTGGCCAGTGCTGCAGAGCGCCGCAGCGCCTCCTGACGCCCGAACTCGACGCGTCCGAAGCGCCGAACGCGCCGCCAGCGGCCGCCGAAGGGCCTTCGACGTGAACATCGCGTGATGTGGTGCACCTCACGTGGTCAAAAGTAGTGCGAACGTCCAGGATCGTTATTTTCGGTCCCGGCCGAAAATAGCGGTCGCCTGCAAAAGTAGCAGTACCCTACTCACGCGAGCATTCATGAAGGCGGCGCAGGAGCTCGAGGTGGCCGTGCCTGTGGGGCTTGTGGTCCTTTTGCTCGTGTTTGTCTGCGTGGCGCTCTTGTGTCACGGCGTGAACCCTCTCCGCGTGCTGCGTTCGTCGTTCAAAGTGCCTCGACGCGCACATGGTACGCTCTCGGGCTCAGACGGAGAGCGCGAGGCGCTGCTCGCAGTGGACCGTAAAACCCGTGCGTGGCGACTAGGGTTCTGCTATTGCTACTTCATAGCGAGGACTGACTTATGTGGTGTCGCTGCGATGTGGTTTTGTGATGTGGATAGGGGTCCGATATACCGGTAAAGTGCCGCTGTATACCGACACGATCGCAGAGCTGGCGAGGTGCGAGACCCCGCGCGAGATCGAAGCGTTCATTAAGGTGATCAATGTCCACCGGCTGCTGAACTCGAGCGTCAAAGCGCAGCACTTTGCGCAGTTTTGCAGCTCGCGCTTGGAGCTGTCGGCTCTGAGTGTGGCTACGCTCGCGACGATCATTTTGTCGCTGCAGAAGTTTGCAGCTGAGCCGATCGTCGTCACGTGTGTCCGGGACTGTTTCTGTGCCAAGCGAGACGTGGCGTGTTTGCAGCTCAAGGACGAGGTGGACGCCAAGTTCCCCATGTTCGACTTGATCTACCACCGCATCCGGTCCGACGTGGACCGAGAAGCGATTTTGACCCATTTTGAGACGGAGGCGATGGCACTGCGGACGTCTTCGACGTTTTTCGTTCCAATGAAGCTGCTGTGGTGCGATGTGCTAGTAATGCCTGGCTCAGGGGGGTGTATGCGTGCGTGGGCTACCTGACTGACGGACGCTTCTGTCTGTTGAACTTGTGAAGCGATATCGACGATACGATGCTGGCTGCTCTCTTTGACACGCGGTATCCAGAGCTGACAGTGTACCCAGGTGTCCACCAGTTCGCTCAGGAATTGCTTCGGCGGTCAGCGTCGAACTCTACGAATGGTGTTGACGACGACCACAGCGATAGTTGCGAAGACCTCGAAAGCGGCAGGTCCAGGGAATGCAAAACCGTGCAACGCGTGGCCTTCCTCACTGCCAGGCCTGAGTTTTTGCGCAAACGGTCATTGCAAGAGCTCCGAGCATGCGGCTTCCAGCACTTTACTCGTACGTGATACTGTCTGTGCGACGTCGTGGGACTTGCGGCTGATAGCACTGACACGTGTCGTGGCACAGTCTTGATGGGTCGTTTTACAAGCATGTGGGGCTCGCAACGCATTGCGTCAGGAAAGCTTCGGGTGAGCGACGAGCTACAAAGTCTGAGGGTCTACGTACGTTGCTGACAGCGTTTGCTTTGCAGAACTTTGTGCGGTACAAGCGAGTCTTTGCCGAGCACCAGTTTGTCTTTGTCGGCGACAATGGTCAGGGCGATATTGATCTTGGCAAGGAGCTGCTAAGGAGTCCCCATCTGTACGCTGTGTCCGCCGTGCTGATCCACGACGTGATTCGCAATCATGCCATGAACAAAGCGCTGAGCCAGCACTGCTATCGAGGTATCGAGTGCAACCAGAGCGGCATTCACTCCTTCCGCACGTACATTGGTGCGAGTTTCCACCTTTATGCGATTGGCCTCCTACCGCTGGCCGCGGTCATCCGCGTGGTGGAAAAAACGGCGCTGGCGTACGCGGCCATCGTGTTCGACACGCGCGACCAGAAGCAGAACCTTGCACAAGAGATCCTGTTTGACGTGGCCGCTGTAGTGAACGAGCTGCCTGATCAGCAGGCCATGGCACTGGTGTCCTCGCTTCACGACGACATTGTGGACAAGGGAGACGACAGCGAGCCAAACGGTAGTGTCGAGCGGAAGCAGTTCCGACTGACGCGGGAGGAGCAGCTTCAACAGCGACTAGAGGCCGTACGAAAAAGCGCTGCGCACCTCTCGCGGTCGCCGTCTCATGGTCCGTATAAAGCAGAAAGCTAAAGCTGTTGGGCAGCACGTGTACAATATGGAAAGTTCCTTACATGAGCCACAACTCAGCCAACTGCGGCTGACACGTCGTGAGCCATTCAACTATCTAGCTGTCGCTGCAATTAGTACGTCGGCAGACGCAACGCTGCAACGATCAATAGCTGTCCCAGCCTAGACACAGCTAGTCAACTTTCTTGGAAACGCTGTAGATGGCACCATCAATCATGCGCGCGACAGCAAAGACGCCGCCGACAATGGCACTTGTGCTGGTGAGGAAGTGCAGCACGGACGGCTTGGACTCGACGTACTGCACAGCGATGGGCGAGAAGTCGTACGAGAATATTACCCCGGGGAACGACATCTGACCGTTCGGACTCCGTGAGTTCATCTCGTGTTCCGTCACGGAATACTGGAACGTCGTCGCGGATCTGCCGTTCAGATACGTGTAGCGAGTGGGCACAACGCTCACAAAGTACTTGTACGTTGCCACTGTACACACCACACACATTGGCCATTAGAAGCACTCAGCAACGACCGTATGCAAAAGCAGTGGGGTCCCTCGACGTACAGTTCGTCGTCAAAACTTTGCTGACGTCAATGAGTGGCGTCTCCATGTCGGGAATCTGCGGACCAAAGCGCAGGTGATTGACCACGTGCGACGAGTTGAAGTTGAGGAACTCGAGGATCGAAAAGATCGTGAGTGAGCCTTCGTGCGCAAAGGACAGGTCGCCCGCCACTTTCTGCACTTGCACTGTGCCGTAGAGTCGACATCCGTCGACTCCGAACGGTTCTTCTTTGATGTCCTGATTCAGCAGAATGTCCTTATTGCCCTTGGCGTCACTCACGTCCAATGCCACCTCTACACGCACAGAATAACATGTCCCATCAGTCCTTCGATCTGACCAAGAATGACGACTTCACGTGAAGTAGCAGCAGCACCTTGACACGCCTCGTGGAGGAACGAAATATCCACTTCCACGTTGATGGGATAATCTTGCTGCTTTCCATACATTCAGTTAGTCATACCCGACCACGGCCGACAAGTAGAAAGGATGCTGTTCCGTCTTAAGTACGAGCACGAATGGACACACACACACACACACACGAGCGGACGTACTGGGTCCGTGTCCACGTGCATGCGGTGCGTGACGCTCACTGTCCACCACACAGAGAGCTCCGAGAGCAGGAGGAAAGCGGCTGCCACGCAGCTCAGGAGCGTCACGATGCCGCCGCCGATCGTGCGCTCCTGAATGCCCTCGACGCCCTTCACGTTGAGGTCGAAGCGCCGCCACGACATGTTGCGGTCGAGATAGAAATGAGTGAGTGCCACGTGGGACGCGCGCGACAGCGACGCGCACAGCAAATAGAAATGGCCAGAGCACGAGCAGCTGCTTTTTGTAGAAAAAGCTTAACTGACCACCACTTGCCAGTTAGAAAATCGTCGACGCTTTTTCGTTTGTCTGTGAAAACAAGCGCTTTTATTGCGTGTGAAGTAGCGAGAAAAAGTGAGATTTCTCGCACATTTTTTCGAGTCGAAACAACCGATTCGGTCGAAACAAAGTCAGCCCGTCGGTCGATGACAAAAGGTGAGCACACTCTACCTGTAGCCATCTACTCCAATGCAGCGCCGTCTTCACACATATATTAAATAAATGGCTACACGCCGCCACGCATCATCGAGATGCACAGCCTTCTTGCAAACACAAACTTTGCCTCACGCTATGCGTCACGATGCTGTGACAATCTCCAGCCCGTGCTCGCGCGCGGTTTCTATACGTGCAGCGCTGATCCACTTGCACCCGCAGAGATTGAGCTTCAGCCGTTTTCCTCCCGGGGCCACGCTCTCTAATGTCGACGTGGACTCGGGAAGAAACGCGTCAACCGAAGCATCCGTGAGCTGCGTACACCACATCAACAGCACTTCCTCGAGCTCTTCGCAGCCACGCGCGATATCCACAACGCTCTTGTCAGTGATGTTCATGCACCACGAGAGGTTCAGACACTCCAGTCGCTGACCATAAGCGCCGAGCATGCCGGCGCCACGGTCAGTAATCAGCGCGCAGTTGGTCAGGTTCAACTTGCGCAGGCGTCTGCAAGAGCGCACAAGCGCTTCGATGCCGACATCCGTGATTCCGCTGCAGCTGCTGAGCTTGACGTCGTCGAGAAGCGGACAGTGCTTGGCCAGTGCAAACAGCGTGGCGTCCGTGATGTTGCTCCGAGTGAGGTCAATGGCACGCAACGCCCGGCCCATGGCGCTAAAGCCATTGCGTTGGTCCGACGGCTCCGTCGTGAACGCACTGTCCGAGATGTCCATGAACGACAAATTCAGTCGTTGCAGGTCAGTCGCTGAGCGAAGCAGCAGGTGAATTGCATCGTCACGAATGTGCTACACCATACAGACATCCACATCGCCATTAGACGACCGACCTCGCCACTTCCCATTCTTGCGTCGGCAATGACCACATCAGCATACAACACATACCTTGCAGTGCGAAAAGTCAATGTCAGTGAGCGACCGGCAAGCTTTGATCAAGAACAGCACCAGGTCCTTCGTCAGCTGGGAGCAGCGCGCGAAACTCACGACTTTCAGCGACGTGCACGCGTGCAGCGCGTAAAAGGGCGAGTGGTCCGGCTGAAATGCAGCGTCTGTAATGTGGCGGCATCCAGCTAGCTGCAGCGTCTGCAAACTGGAGCAGCCCTGGAGCACCGCGCGGACCACTGTGTTGGTCACTTGAGGGCAGTTGGAGAGGTCCAAGCAGCGCTGGTGTACCATCACGCAATGACAGAGTAAGCACAGGCTCGTGTCGCCATTGCACGGGCGCGTACAAAGCAGTATCGATCCACGTACCAGCTCCGGACAGCGGAAAGGAATTTGGCGTAAGATGGAGTTACGAATCGAGCAACAGCCCGACAGAGTGAGCACGCGACGGGAGATCATAAAAAAGGCAGCCAGACGGTCGTCCGTCAGCGTCTTGGACGCGATCATGTCGGCCAGCAGCGTCAGCACGAGCTCTTCCGGGAGGCGACTGGAGTGTTCAGACAGATCGAGCGGTTATTCGGTCACTCGGTTTTGTTCTCTGAGAGCCGCAACGGGACACGAGCGAAGAACGTACCGCAGAACGCGCAGCAGCACACGCTGGGGAGCTCCTGCCGCAAGACGGGCGACGCATAGCGCAGACAGTGACGACAGCGCGCTCTGTGGGGCTTCGGCCATTGGTTGGCGACGAGGAGTTACTTTTGAGAGTGGAGCGATTGGAGGCGCTTTTTGTTATTGCGCGAAGTGGCACTGAGTTTGATAGTGGCGATGTGGGAGGAAGGAATAAATGGATTGGGTGGGTGATTGGGTGGGTAATTGGGTGGGTGAATGGGTGATTGGGTGGGTGAATGGGTGAATGGGACGTTTGAAACGAATTGCGACAAAACGGGTGGGTTTTGCCCTTACAACAAGAGGGAGGAAGCGACTGAGTGAGAGGCACTGGGACATTGACGGGACGGGACTTGACGACCTGTACTTAGCGACTCGACTGGTCGGACGAAATGCTGTTTTGCAGCCATTCCCCGAAAACCGATCGCAGCGTCTGTTTGTCCAACGGATACGAAAAACAGTCGTGCGCGCGTGTCGAGAGGACGTGACATTGTGGTGTTTTCCTCGACGCAACCTGCTTGATGGGTGTGCTACCGCATTGCCGACACAGCTTTGCACACCCCTAAGTTTCCTCCTGCATCCGCCGCGGTCGAAAACGTGGCAGCCACGTTGTCTGACATCGCAACGACGCTCCTTTGAGGTATGGTGCGTCGAGAGAGGTTGCAGTGGGCTTCACCGTACAGGCGATCAGCGATCGTGTTGTTAGCGACAGGTCAAGCTATCCTGCCAGCAGGACTCCATCAGTGTCCAACAGGACTCCTCCAAGGTCGGACACACATCGTTTGTACCAGGAGCGGGGAACGCAAATCCGCCAACATTCTTCCGTCCAATTCGTCAGACGAGTCTGCTTACGGGACGTCCGACGCAACAACCGACGCACTTTGACTTTCAGCTCAGTCCAACGCTACAAATGGCATGGAGGCATAGTGTACATCGCTACAAAACACGTGAACAACAACAAGAGCGAGTTCCAGCGTGCGCTAGGGGCGCAAGCTACTAATCGCCATGATTCGTTCCCTGCACAATGCCATCACAACCAGCATACAAGTCAGCAGCAAAGCATCAGTTCCGGCCATCGATGCAGTAGCTGAGAGCTGCTTGTAAGACGCATCGACACATCCGTACCCGACCGCGTCCAGTTCCTTCATCGCTGCTTCTACTTCCTTCCGCCGTTTTATCCAGAACGTAGGTGTCGTAGCTGCTTCTACACAGTCACAACACAAGATGCGTCAGGAAGGCAGCTGCAACACCAGCGCGACGCTGCAACATGCTCCGAACGTACCCAAGTCTGCAACTCGCTCTTGCTCATCAGGGCCACCCCGCTCTCTGAGTCTCGACGAACCATTCCTGTAGCTCAACTGTTGCGGCACTTTTGTCGGAGCTGGCAGACGACTGCTCACCGAAGACAGTGCTGTATTTCGATACACGGGCTTCGTCTCGGACGTCGTCACTTCGTCCGAGTCTTGTGAGGCGGACCTCCTTCGTGTGCGAACATCAGTCAACGTCCGCACACTGTTTTCCCACCGCATTCGAGATGTCAGCAGCTGGTGCTTCCGATTCCCACTTGTCTTCGGCCGCTTCAACTTGCTCTCCGTTGCATCAGGAAGTCGCGATCCGAACGCAAACTTGGCTCGAGCGGTTGTGGATGCGGCAGTTGACAGTGGACCCCCAGTGCGCTGTCTGGAAACAAGAGCGCGCATAGAGAGCACAGCCGTATGCGGTTAGTTGCCTCACGGCTCAGCAGCGTTCACGTCATTGTGGCCTACTTCTTGGGGGCACGTGTCGCTGTCGAGTCTTCGGTAGCCATCGGTTCGTCTGCGAGATGCAAAGTGTGGCGACGAAGCGACGGATCCTGTCATAGAGCATAGTAATCATGCGGACTTATGCCAGTCACAGGTTGGACCAAACTGAGCCAGCTCGTGAGGTACCACGGCACAGGAACCGCTGGTCTGGTCTCTGCGCCAGCATGCAATGCCACTTGAGTTTGCAGTAGTTGCATCGCTGCTGCCGTTTCACACGGGTGCAAAAACGAGAACGGTCGGTTCAGCACCGGGTGCTCTTCCATCGCAATGACTGTCGATCGACAGGTCGAGCCAGGAAACTCCACGTCGCGGGTGATCGCTGAGGCTCGCAACGGCGTCCCATCGATTGCAAATACCCGAAAGTACAGCACAGGTGTCTGGTAGATCGTGTGGTAGACGATGTGGAGCTCGAGCAAAGCAGTACTCTCGTCTTGCTGGTGCTGCACCGTCGTCTGCATCTCATCGTCACCCGCACATGCGTCCTGACGAACAACACCATCATGAAAAACGAGATGCAACAGCTACAAGTTGCAGTCTACCACTACCAACGAGAGAGCGTGCTCACCTCCTCAATCAGCTGCTCCTGCTCCTTCACGTCGTCGTCGTCGTCACGCACGTGTCGAGTCATCACCACATTCGTACCATTCATACCATTCGGTGAACACGGTCGAGCAATTCCACTGGACACGAGGTACGCATTTCCAGCCAAGTGCTGCCACCGTTGAGCCAAAGCATATGCATCAGAGAACGTCCACGACGCGCAGCTCCTGCGCACTTCCGCAACTCACCGGTCGACCGCCGCGTCGCCACTCCCACGTCGCCACACGACTCTCAGTACCCACTTTTTGACGACTCGCCAACTCCTGCGACCGCCGCTGCAGCAGGTCGCCCTCGGTACAGAACTTCTCATAGCTGAGACAACCGCTGCGCATGACCGCTCAGCCCGTCGAGGAGGTCAATCAGTCGGTCAGTCGGTCGGTCGGTCGGTCGGAGACGTCAGCAGCTCGTGTTGTTCACACCACATTGTGTCCCCCACACCACTTCACGCGGCTCGTAACCTTCTCCGACCGACCGACCGACCAAATATGTCCGACCGACCGACCGACCGAGTTCTCCACATCGCAATGGACGCGTCGGCGCTCCTCGTGTGGCTCCTGTACGCGGGCGTAGCGCTCCTCCTGCTCCTCGTGAGCACGTCGTTCGTGCTCTACGCGCAGCCCAAACACGGCGCCTCGTCTTCTCTCGCCGCCTTCGCCCACACGTCCACGCTCAGCGCCGCACCGCTCTCCGTCTCCTCGCGCTTTGTCAACAGCGTCTGCGTCCTCGCGCTCTACGCGTCGCTCCTCTGCCTCTTCACTGCCCCCGTCGACGTCTATCTCCTGGACAACGAGCTGCCCCATGTCCCGTCGAACGCCCGCGCGCTCCGCGTGCTGTACCGCGTCTATCTCGCGCTACTGGCTCTGTACTCCTTTGGGGGGGCGCCGCTCGCGTACAACTACGCCAAACAGACGGAAATCGCGCACCTGACGCTGCGCTTCTCCGCCCGAGAGCGGCTCTTTGCGGCCGCGAAGCGCACCGTGTGCTTCCTGCTCGGTCTGTCGCTCTTGCTGCTCGTGGTGATGGTCGTGCTGCTCTGTGGGAAGCCCGCGAGCTCCGATATCGAGTGGCTCCGACCGCTGCTCCGGTTTTCGTCGGACCTGGAGACGTTCCTGCGACTGCTGGTGGGGACGTTGGCACTCACGGGTATGTACTTGTGGCTGTGTGTGTGCAGTCGCGGGCTCGCGAGTGTGCCGCTCGTGGGGCTCCTCATGGAAGACCACGGCATTGACGAGAACATGACGACGTTTGAAGCGCTGTTGCGGGAAAATGCGCTGGAATCGCGGGCGACCGCGCAGACGAGAGAGACGATTGTGCAGCGATATGCTGTCAAGCAGCAAATGAGTGGCGCGGACCAGGAACGACTGTCGCAATTGAAGACGCGGGCACAGCTTCTTGAAGAACGTCGAGACGTGCTGCGTGAAAACCTGCAGCGTTTCGCGCTGACGGGGAAATTGACGTGCTGGAAGATACCGGTCGGTGTCGTGTTGATGCTCCTGTCGCTGCTGATTGTCACGTCGATGCTCAGCACGAGCGTCGACAAGATGGCGCATTCGAGCTTTGCCCGTGGCTTTCTCCTGAACGCACCGAAGTTTCCGAACCCGATGGATCTGCTGTTGGTGATCGCATCGCGCGTGTTCCCGTTGGACTACGTGGTCTTTGCAGTGCTGTTCGTGTACTTGTTCGCAGTTTCGTTGGTGGTGCTCAAGCGCCACGGCTTGCAGTTTCTGTGCTTCCGACTGGGACGATTGCAGCCGCGACTGACGTCTGCCGCTACAATGACCATTCTGTCGCTCGTGCTCATGCAGCTCGCCATGGTGGGGCTCTTCGCGCTGCTCACGTTGGCGCCCCAGTACGCCACCTTTGGTCACCAAACGTTTGTGGATGCGTCGGGTCGCGTTGTTCCCTGTAGCCTGGAAGAGGCGGCCAATGCTGCTGCAGCTGCAGCCAAGTCTGGTGGTCAGCCGGATCATTGCCGCATGACGCAGCTGGCGCGGTTTTACAACGCTCTTGCAGTCGAGCTGCCCATGTTTGGCACGGCCTTTTTCGTCGGCCAGCTTTTGTTTGCTGCAGCGTTCGTGCCGTGGATTGCACATGCCTATTGCATGGCAAAGAAGCTCGACGATCCTACCGATCCCAAGCGCCAGCGACTGCTAGACGACTATTAAACTGTATCAAGCTGTGAGCGAAGCGGTGTTTTTACTTTGTGGGAACTGAAGCAACGAGACCTAGCCAGCATTAACTACTATATTCTAACCTATGTCAATCAGTTCGCGTCGTGGCGCTCGACGTGCTCTCTCGGCTTAGCTTCACTTTTTTCGTAATCGGAAATGGGGATTCCAACTGAAGACTCTGCTTCAGCTTGTTGCACTGCATCGATTTGGCACTACCCTTGCATCGATCGATCATGAAGCATTGAACGAGGATGCGTTGCCAGCAGTGTCCATCGAGCCGGTGCGCTCCTTCCCTGCAAAGAAGCGGTTCTGCAAACCACCGAAGATATTGCGGATACCGCCCGCGGGGCTCGCAGCCTCGTTCAGCGGTCCTCCCTTGTGGCCGTTCTGCGACGTGTTGGAGCCTCTGCCTTCGTCAAACACGCCTGCCGCATGGTTCGGGTCGCAACCGGCCAGAAACGCCTCGTACGACTGCTCGCGGTCATGCAGCAGCTCCTCCGTGCGGAGCTGCTTAGCTTCCACACGAGCGCAGACTTTCTCAAACGCCGCCTTGGCAGCCACGTACTCCCGCTGCAGTGCATCGAGGTCATGTTTGATCCCCACGAGTTCACTCTCCGTCTGTTGGATGGTGCGCAGCGCTGGCGACTGCTCGTCAATCTTCAGACACTTGATCGAGTACTTGACCGCCGACAGCCAGTTGTCCCCGTAGACGCAAAACAAGTGCTCGCCCTTTTCCAGCGGCACTGTGCGTCGCACTTCAAACATCGTCAATTTGCTAAAGATCTCCGGCAGCTCCGAGTCAGCAGTGGCGCCGGGCCACAGCTCCGGGTTCAAGTCCATGAGCTCGACGTTGCTCGACAGGTACATGTCGGCAGCGGTGCAGCGCGACTTCTTGCTCGACTCCTGCACCATCCGCACAGCGCCGTGCTGGTCAAAGAGCACGAGCTTGAACTTGCTCTTGCTCGCCGAGCGGCACATAAAGACCACCGACTCCCTGTCTCGGTCCACGTGGAGCTTGTAAAAGTGCGCGTCCTGCTTGTCCACTTTCGCGTGGCGTTCCATGCCAAAGACCATCTGCGTGACCAGCGGCAGTTGCGTCGAGTTGTTGCGCTCGTCGCAGAGGTCCCGCGCAGCAGCCAGCACCGTCTGCGAGATCTGCGTGGGGATGGGCATGCCGATCTTCGTGAACAGCGCGCCCACGACGCGGCCAAAGCCGCCCATGGACTCCACGTCCACGCTCTCGAACGCCAGGTCCTTGCCGCTCTCGCCCGCCACGTCGTACTGCCGGCGCTTGTTCGGGTCGCTCAGCACGGCGTACGCAGCGCTGGCCTGCTTGAACTTGTCGGCCGCTTCCATTGAGCCCGCGTTGCGGTCCGGATGGTACTTGAGCGCCAACTTCCGGTACGCCGTCTTGATCTCGAGCTCGCTCGCCATCTTCTCGACGCCCAAGATCTCGTACAGGTTGACGCTGCCCTCGTCCGGTTGCTTGGGCACGGGGTCGCTCATGGTCGCGACGTCACTGCGTCACTATATACGTACGTACGGACGGACGGACGGACGGACGGACGTGCACAGACGCTGCGGGTCACGAGGACGAGCGAGAGGACACGCAAAGGCGAAGGAACTGCTGGACGCGGACGGCGACGACGAGGAGCAGGAGGAGGGAAAACGCGATGTGGGGAAGAACAACTGGCCGGCGCTCGGCGGGTCGCGCTTAAGTGCGATCGCAGCACAAATCGTTGCAGCGGAATGGGGAGGCACATGTCGCAGAACTCAGCGTGATACACAACTGGTATAAGATTACTTGCTACTCGAGGGCTGCTACGACGACGACGACGACTCTCGTAGGGTTACTACTACTACTACTCCAGTACTACAACAGTACTACTACAGTACTACTATACCCTCGGGGCTACTACTAAGTGCGGCAGAGTCTCGACAGTCCAGACGACTGGATTGCAGACGTGCTCGACATGGCAGCTGCGATCGGCTTTCTGAGTTCTTCCGTCTGTCTGTATGTCTCGACCACATCGGCTACGTGACCACAACGACGCGGGCCTCGACACTGTCTTTGAGCTCTTTTCGCACTTTGGTGCCATCCATTCGCTAAGGTACTGCCGAGCAGCGGACGAACACGTTCGCACACAGCACTACGATCGCTCAGGTCAATGTCATCAATCACTCGAGACGCAAACGAACAAGAAGACACACGGTCTGCATCGTCTTATTCTCCTCTTCTTTACTGCGCTCACTCACCTGCTGCTGTCGTTCGTCTCTCGCCGTCTCCTCCTTCCACTCTCGTCGACTGCCTCTGGCCCCCATTTCCCTCCACAGCTCCTGCCACGCGATCTGCATGGGCTCTTGCCCCGCGCGTCATTGTCTCGCCCTTGTTCGCCGTCATTTTCCAGAGCTCGACCACCGCGCGCGACAGATCCGTTACACTCGCTGCGACCAACGGGACACGGGTGCCAACGAGGACTCCTAAATAAGATCCGCAACGTTCATCGGCATCTCGTCGATCTGCGTGTTGTAGAACTGCTCAATGTCACGCAAGTATCGCACGTCGTTGTGCGTCAAAAAGTTGATGGCCACACCCTTACGACCGAATCGACCCGAGCGACCGATACGGTGGATGTAGTTCTCGCGGTTCGTGGGCAGGTCGTAGTTGATGACCAGCGACACCTGCTGCACGTCGATACCACGAGCCAGCAGATCCGTCGTGATCAGCACACGCGACGAGCCCGAGCGGAACTCACGCATGATGATGTCACGCTCACGTTGCTCCATGTCACCGTGCATGGCCGACACGGTGAAGTCCTTCGACTGCATCTTCTCCGTGAGCCAGTCGACCTTTCGGCGCGTGTTGCAGTAGATGATGGCCTGTGTGATGGTGAGCGTCTCGTACAGATCGCAGAGCGTGTCGAATTTCCACTCCTCGCGGTCAATGGCAATGAAGAACTGCTTGATACCTTCAAGCGTCAGCTCGTCGCGCTTCACGAGGATACGGATGGGCTCGCGCATGAAGCGGTGGGTCACTTCGAGCACGTCCAGAGGCATCGTCGCCGAGAACAGCGCCACTTGCACCTTTTCAGGCAGAAACCGGAACACCTCGTAGATCTGGTCCTTGAACCCGCGAGACAGCATCTCATCGGCCTCATCCAGCACGAACATCTTGACCTCGTCCGTGCGCAACGCACGACGGTTGATCATGTCGCCCACACGGCCAGGCGTGCCCACCACAATGTGCACACCCTGCTGCAGCGTGCGGATGTCGTCGCGCACAGCCGTACCACCAACGCAGGCGTGCACCTGCACAGTCATGTAGTCACCAAGTGCGACCACGACTTTCACGATCTGCTGGGCCAGCTCACGGGTTGGGGCGAGGATCAACGCCTGCGTCTCCTTGAGACTGATGTTGATCTTCTGCAGGATCGACACGGCAAAAGTGGCGGTCTTACCCGTACCGGACTGCGCCTGGGCAATGCAGTCGTGGCCCAACAGAATGGGCTTCACAGCGCGCTGCTGGATAGCCGACGGCTTTTCGAAACCGTAGGCGTAGATGCCACGAAGCAGATCCTCACGCAGCTCCATACCGTCAAAGGTCTCAATGACCTCGTCCCAGTTCGTCTCAATGTCGCCTTCGTCGAGCTGGACCTGCTCGTCCGGGCCTCCTTCCTCGGCATTTTCACTGCAGC
This sequence comes from Hyaloperonospora brassicae, assembly GCA_947650285.1. Taxonomy (NCBI): domain Eukaryota; phylum Oomycota; class Peronosporomycetes; order Peronosporales; family Peronosporaceae; genus Hyaloperonospora; species Hyaloperonospora brassicae. Next base: position 26,243 of record CANTFL010001155.1, on the reverse strand, counting down.
AACACGAGAAGCACACAATCGTCAGTTCAGTAGAGCGCTCGAGGCCAATACAAAGCACCACACGACACGATCTGTTGGGTCTATTGCAAAGGGGTTTGCGACACGTACGTCGGCTTGCGGTCTTCGACGTCAGCCATGGTGGATAAAAGTGGGAGAGGGGGGTCTTCTGGCGGTGGTGGCGATCTACGGCGGGGCGCAGATATCGGGAGGAGTCGGATAGAAGCGGGCGCAACAGACGAGTGTCGCGGGCTTCTTCTGTGTGCGAGTTGTTCAGTTTTGGATCCGTGGCGGAGGAGGAGGGATTCAGCGAGCGCCGTTGCTGACTTGATGTTTGTATGGCGAGCCAAGTGAATGGCCAGCAGACTGTCCGAACGGACGTACTTCCCGGTAGTCAACGGGATGCTGTCCGAAGTAACGCTCGGCCGCATCCACCACGCGGTCGGTCGCTAGCCGCAGAAGCTACAACTCTAGCTTGTCCTAGACTTTCCCAAACATTCACTCTCGCTTCCACATGGCCACCGACGTCAGTCGCATGCGCGAGCTGCTCACGCAGAGTCTGCGCGCGCCCGAACCGCAGCGCTCTGCGGCCGAAAAGGACCTGCAGCAGCTGCAACGCTGTGCCATCACCGCTCCCTTCCTCGCTGAAGTGCTCGCGATGTGCGTGGCACTGCCAGACGCCGACCATACGCCGCGCAATCTCGCGCAATTGGCCGCCGAGGACGCGGACGTGCGCCTGTTTGCGGTTCTGTGGCTCAAACAGTACCTGAAAGCGCAGTGGAAGACGCGGACGAAAGTTGACAACACGACGACGAATTTGCTGTCGGACCAAGAGCGCGACCACATGCGGCGCGTGCTGCTCTTTGCAGCGCTGCACGAGCCACAGCCAACGATTGCGCTGCATCTGTCGCTCCTCATCGCGTCGCTCGTGCGCCTCGAGTATCCGCGTCAGTGGACGTTTGAGATGCTCTTTCCAGTCATGTTGCAGCCTCTGAGACGGGAGAGTGGCGGGACCGACGTGTCGAGGGAGAGTCGAGGACTGGCCGTGTGCTACTGCGTCGTGAAGGAGCTCGCAACGCGGCGACTCGTGCAGCACCGCAAACAATTTGCACTGCTCAGTGTCGAGCTCTTGCCGCTGCTGTTGCAGTACTGGATGGCCGCGGCCACGCAGCTGAATGAGAGCTTGGCGCGGGCCGAAAAAGAGGCGGCAGGATTCGTGGGTGGGCAGAAGATGGCTTCGATTGCTTCCGCCCTATCGGTAGGAGGAGAGCAGCTGAGTGCGCTGCTAACGGCTACGAAACTCGTGTCAACGATGCTGCTGAATGCGTTTCGGGACTTGATGGCGCTTCAGAATGGGGACCTGATGCGATCAGCGCTTGTCGGGTTTTACAGTCAGCTCGAGAGACTGGTGACGTTTCGACAAACGTGTGTTCCCCTCGATAGTGAGGCAGGTAATGCTACATTTGGCACGGAAGCTAGCGAGATGATGCTGGCCCTTGACAAGTGCATGTACCGCATTGCGGCTATTGTCGTGGGCGTACAGAACTCGTATCCGATTGAGTTCCGCGAATATTTGCCGCCATTCCTTGGACTGTTCTGGAACATTGCAACTGCTTTCGCCTCGGTATCTGCAACAGTGGCTCCATCGCCTCGGAAGTTGCAGATTGTCGCACTACAGTTCTTTGCAAATGTACTGAGCTGTCGACTGTACAAGAAAGACAGTCTCCCCGGATCTGAGTGCACGACGCGGATTGTGAAGGTCATTACATCCACTGGAGACGTTATGCTGACGGACGCTATGGTTTTGGAAGCGCAAGCAGCTGTGCATGCTTTTTTCACTCACACGGAGAATCGCTTTGCATCGATGATGAACCTTGTGGTGATGCATTACATGACGCTGACCGCGAAGGACTTGGAAGAGTGGCAAGGCGACCCAGAAGCGTATTGTACGTTCATCGAGAGCTTGACGGCGAAGGAGTCGGCACGAGCATGTGCTGAAAATGTATTTTTGACGCTGATGCATCGCTTTCCGGATCAAGCGATCCCGTGTTTGACTCAGATGACATCGGCTGCCTCGGCATACCTGGTGGAACTCGGCCATGGCAGGGTGTCTGCCACTCGTGATGATCGACGAATTCTTGACATGGATGCCGTACTTTTGGCCATTGGTCTAGGCTGCTACGACCTGCACGATTGCTTTGAGTTTGAGCCGTGGTTTATCACGAATCTCGTGCCAATTCTTATGAACCCTGACAGTGCTGTCGGGTCCTACCAAGGGCAGCCCGTGTTGCGCTTCCGCATTGTATGGCTCGTCAGTTGCTGGCTAGCGCAGCTGTCCGCAAGCGTACGACCGCCGCTGTACGACGCATTGCTCAACACGCCGGCATTCTTTCACGAGGCGGATGCCAACCTCGCTCTTCAGCTGCGTATAGTTCAGACCCTAGAGTCGATGATGGGTGACTGGGGATTTCAGCACGATGCGTTTGCTCCGTTCTTGCCTCAGGCGCTGAAGTGCCTATTTGCCGTCTTTTCGCAAGCGAGTGAGCCTGAAAGCAAGATGAAAGTGCTGAGTTGTCTCGAGGCAATCGTTCAAGCGTGTGGTGAGCACATCGTCGGCTTTTGCCACCAGATCAGCGCGCCCCTACCCGCGCTTTGGGCAAACGAAAGTGACGCGAGTAACTTGGTCCGCCAGAAAATCCTCCAGCTCATGGCAAAGCTTCTCACGATCGTGAAGGAAGCACATGCGAATCCCGCTGGTGAGCACGTGGAGAATGATAGCTTGGAGACATTCCTAAACATGTGCGTGCAGGTCATTTGGTTTGCGACGGATGTATCGAACCCTGACGAAGTCTTCTTGATGGAGAGCGGGCTCGAACTCTGGAATGAAGCCGCCGAAGTATCAACGGTGTATACTGAGCAGATCCATTTGCTTTTTGGAAACGCGTTGCGTTTGATGGAGCGCGATTACGAGCATGTGGCACTAGTGCTGGCTTTGGTCGAGCGGTACTTGCGACTGGGCAAGACACAATTCTGGCAGACTTATCATCAGAGCGTGTGTGGGCTATTACAGGGTTTGTTTGGCAACGTCAAAACGGAAGCGTCTTTGCAGATCGCCCAAGTGGTAGAGATTGCAGTCACAACTCTTTCATCTGACCACATGGAAGGGATCGTACTGGTGGTGAAAGCAATGGTTGGAGCATGCATTGCTTTTCAGCAAGGTGAGCTGAAGCATGAGCCGGAAACCGTGCTTGCCGGGTACTTGAGCGTTGTAGCGAGACTAATGGTGATTGACCTCGACTTCACGTTGAAGACTGTACTCGTGGACGGTCACGTAGTAGCCGTTCTCGTGGATACAATGCTCAGGTTGTTTTACACTGTGGGGACGTCGCCGTTGACGCTACTGAGACGAAAGGTGTGGGCGCTTGCATTGTGCTCTACCGTCATGCAGATAGGGCAGTCGTTATTAGCAAAGACTGGTCAGGTCCTGGAGATCTGTGTGGAGGTAATAGAAGAGGAAGAGGAGGAACGAAAGCAAAAACAGACAGCTGCTGCTGCAGATCAAGACAAGGATGGCCCGCGATCAGGAGTTTACCGTGCTTTCCTCGCTCACCACCGAAGCCAGCACCAGCAACTGCGTGCAGAAGATATCTCCATATCGGCTGTCGACTTGAAGGAGTCCGTCTGCGAAAGATTGAACGACCTTGCAGTCAAATTAGGCAGCAGTGCGTTCCACGAGTTACTACAAACAGTAGACTCGTCAGTGCTGCGCAAATTCCAGTCATAAGCGACTTTGCGAGACTTTGGCATATCCACATTGCAGCAACTGTGAAGCACATTGGCCGTGGTCGCCATGATGGCGAAACCGACGACCTCTTCACATTCCGGTACGTGTCGATCGGTCTCATCTCGACTGGTGGCTCGAGCCAGTAGCCATGTTCGTCATGCTGAGTCCCCCATTCGTCTACGGGCAGCAAGAAAAGAGCGACGCATACGCTCCAGGTCACTACTCGATAGGCATCGGAGGTTTCGAAATCGCAAGTCAGCAGCAGTCGATCCCGAAATGGCAGCTGCGTACCTGTCTAGTCGAGTGATCGTTCCGACCCGCTGTATGTGCCGTAGCTGAAGAACGATGCACGAAACGATGAATGCTGTTGGCGACAGTGCTGTCTCAGAAGTCGCGGAATTTGTCGCACGTCCATCGTGGAGATAGATGGCTGATCCCACAGGTTTGATTTGAATGGACGCGACGTGCTGGTCCGATTCGCGAGGTTGAGTTACACGGCCATGACGATCGTTCGGGGCTCGCTCAAGGCTCCACGAGCAGGAACGGGGCCTTGCGCACGTTTCCTTGACGTCTCCACGCTGTTGCCCGCTCGCTTGACAGTCATTGAGACGCTGCAGCTGAGTCGTTGTCCAGATTAGCAGCATCGCGACTGATGGAATGATGCGCTGTCGTCGAATTTGCTGGACTCGACGACACGAGGGCACTGCTGTGGCGCAACGCGTGGCAGCTCTTTGCATGTGGTGTCGAAGTCGAAGTCGAAGCTGCTATCGCGTCGATCCGGACGGCGTACCCTTATCGTGGCAACGTGAGTGACCGCTCGAGCAGAGTGACGTCTGTCGATCGAGTAGTCGTTTGATATATCGTGGTGGGCTTCAACCGGTACACACAATAAGAAGCCGTTGTTTATTGTGGTCGTCGTCTTTCCATTGTTGATCGATTGCGATTGCGCTTTTACTCGAGAAAGATACCTCAATGAGCACACTATCTAGCGGCAAAGTGCACAATCGACTTCGGATGGGACACCAAATATAGTCCTGCCAAGTACCACCGCTACAAAGGTCCACACGCCTCGGGTCACATTTGGGCCAATCAGTGCACTGTAAATATCACCGAAAGTCTGGTCTTGTTGGATCTGGAGGACCATGCGCCGCTCGAGCTTGCGGCCACGGCAGATCGATGTGCATTCGCGCATGGCCATTATCCGGCAGGAAGAAGACCTGGAAGCAGACGAAGATGGCACGGGTGATTCCTGTCAGCCTCATGTAACGTTTCGGCAGCTCGTAGCGGTACGCACCACGTTTTTTCTCTTGGGCTGTTCATGGTTCGTATTGTGATATTTGTTTTGACAATATCATATTTGACCATCGTGGTCCATCCTGCAACATTATTAGAATCTGGAAGCGCGTCAGCGAGCTGGAAACCAATCCAAGCGCAAGCAAAAGGATATTCCGATTCCTGTGATTCTGCCAGTGACGTCGTACGACAACTCGGTGTCGGCGGACTTTGAAGTCCCTACGTCGTACGTGCGGTTTCAGGCTATACCCCGAGATGACGATCCAACAGGATGTGAAGACGTGAACTCTGAGTCGCAAAGTGTTGAAGTCGATTTGGACCTGGAAGACATGAGATGGCTCCGGCGCCACCCCAAGTACGGAGTGGATGGAGATCCACGCTACCAGTTGTCGCAAGAACGCTTTGGCCAAATGCTTGACGCCCTGGAAAAAGCCTCGGCCTTGCTTAATCCTAACGTCATGACGCTGGCAGAGGCAGAGGATGTCTTTGCCAGAAGACTGAACATGCACAAGACGCCGCTGAATCGCGTTACGTGCGACGTGTATGCGTACTGGGCAGCCAAGCGACAACGACTGCGTCGTCCTTTGCTGCGGCGGTTCTGGCCACAGACGCCACTTAATGACACGAACCCACACTCGGTGTTTCGACCGCGAGAAAAGGAACGCTATAAGCTTCGTAAACATCGCAAGAACGACTTGGAAGGGTTTCGCAAGCTGCAGCAGCTGCGCGTGGACTTTGAACGCGTGCGGCGTCTGTTGGACTTAGTGCGGCGTCGCGAACGAGCAAAGAGACTGCAGCTGAATTTCGTGGATGAGATCCGTCGACAGGCAGAACATGAACTTACGAATCGTGGACCGAACGCGGTGGTGCGTAAGCCAATAATTCCTGTGGACGGAGAGAGCGAGCGTCACAAGAAGAAGAAGAAGAAGAAAAGGAAGCATCGCGATAGCGAAAATGGCATTTTTGCAGGTCGTACATCATCATCCGATATGAAAGCTGATGCCGACATCAAGTCTGGGCAAGGAGCTGCTGCTGTCGAAGGACCACAGATTGCGCCCACTTTCATGGAGTACGACACATCAGCAAATTTTGTGATGGAGGACGCAACAGACACGGACGGATCGCCGCGGCAATATAGCAGCCCAGTGTACCCGTCCTATCCGCTGTCACCACCCAAGCTGATGGCAGCTATATTCCAGCAACCACCCAAGTATAGGTGTCGTGGGCGCATTGGCCGCGGCGGACGACTGGTCATAGACCGAATACCCGTTCCGTCTTCACGTTATTATGGTCCAACAGAGGTGGTGGCGCCAACACTCAAGGCAAGTCCTTTGATCGCCAGTGGGTCATTGCCAGGAATGGCAACACCCGAAGGCTGCGGTTCTAGCTTACCGATTGCAAACTCGGAGCTTGGCGTTGCTACCAGTCAAGGGGCTGTTTTTATTCAAGAGCTGTCCATCCACCCTCTGATGCACAAAATCAACCAGGTCACGTCGAAGCGAATGGACGAAATCTACGGAATGAGCGACAGCGAAGACGAGTTTGTGGAGCTTCTTTCCTCTTCTGTGTACGAGACACCTACAGCACGGAAAACGAGTAGTGGTGGGAAGGGTCTGGCCAATAACACGCATGCAGGACCAGATCGGAAGGTGAAGTTTACGCTGAATGTGTAGGAGAGAAGACGGACACGTGCGTCGTCTGGACCCCAAGTCAGGATGGACAGAGAGAAGGAAAGATGAAGATGGGACTTGAAGTACGTGCGACGACCGCAACGTATCTGATTGCGAGAGGTATTGGCGACGCAGCTTGGTCGAGAGTCTAGTGAGCGGTTGTACAAACGATTACTTGGAAAAACGACTACACCGCGCGACTGCATATAGAAGACGTGCATCTTAAAGATAGTACGACGATGCCGTGCGTGCAATGCGTCGACTCCAGGCCACGTTCCCGGCACACCAGTCTCCGATTGCCTACATGCACCCCGAGGTACGTGGTCCCCGTTTGCATGGCAATTGTCTTGGTCGACGGGTCAAAAAGGCGTTCGATTGAACCCATCGTCTCTCGTGAAGAACTGCAGCTTTCGACAGGGTGATGTATTTGTGCCATCATCGATGCTTGCGTACGCGACGTTGCCAGAAGAGGTTAAGATTGTGAGGCGCGTCTTCACTGTACCCATGGACTTCCGAGTGTCAACATGAACATCCCGTTGGGTTCCTCAAGTGTTGGCAACGATGCTGTGTGACCTGAGGACTGCGTGTTGTCCGCAGTATCTTTGTTCAGCACGCAGCACATGTTGAGAAGCTACTGGGGGGTGTTACGCAATGTCGGGTGGAGCAAACACAGCAAGCAAACGAGGAGATGACCCGAACCATGGAGCAGGAGATGCGTCCGACAACGGCTGAATGCTGGGAAAGAGAAATCGCCGCTTGCAATGGGAGCTCAACGGAAAAGAAATGGCATCACCTTGCAGCCATCAATGTCGGCTTGGCGTGGTCTCTATGCTGTTGTCGCCATGGCGGAGTTGCACTCTTTCGAGATGGGCCAAGTGGACGCTGCCAACCGACGGAATTGTCTCGTACGGAGCGCAGTCGCTCGTGCAATATCGTGGGCGACGAATTGTGTCGATCCCTTCCGCTGCTGCATGATAGGCGTCCTGCCCTACTTCACCGGTCGTTGATAGCGCCCGTCCCGGCAGTTGGACGCCCCGATTCTGCATTGACGGCCAAGAGAGCAAAGGAATGGGTTCGTAGGTATGCGTTGCTGTGTAGAGCTAACGAAACGAACAGGCAGCGAGCGACATCTCTCGGTCGTGTGACATGTAGCCATGCGCTTGTTTCGCGTCCATTACAGTGTAGCCATGTAGCACAAGTAGCCATCTTCACGTGGTGGAACAGTCGCAGCTTGCAAAGGGTCCCGTCGGAAAACGACTCGAACAGAAGTGGCGCACTTTCGTTTTCACCAGAGAAATGCGAAGCAGTGCGTCGTGTACGGCCATAGCGGTCTGCCTCATCTGCGCAGCGGCCACCCGCGAAACGACCGCTTATGGCAGTCCAGAGGTCCACTGCACTCGCAGCAGCGACTGTGGCGATGTGCCGGCATTGGCCTGCGTCGCAAAGTGGGTCAACTGTACACCTGATGGTCGGTCTCTGGACCACAAAACGGAGTCTCCTACTGACTTGTGCCGGGTGTCTCCTGTTTTACTACTACTACTACCACTACTACTTCTGTTGTTGTTGCTGTTGCTACGTGTTGCAGCAAGTGCGAGTACTGCCGCCCTGAGGCCAACGACTGCAGCACGGACGGCATCAAGCGCTGTCGCGTCTTCGAGACTCTGGACGAAGTGACTGGCGAAATGAAGACGCAGCTCGCGTTGAACGCCGTGGGGGAGACGGTCGAAGTTGCTTACTGCATCGACAAGGACCTGTTCGACCCCTTCACGTGGACGGACGTGGTCGCAACGATCATTGCTTTCGTGAGCACTGCACTGGGCTCCGGCTGTGGCGTTGGCGGTGGAGGGCTTCTCGTGCCCTTTTACATCTTCTTCTACGGACTGAGCCCCAAACACGCCATCCCGCTGTCCAAGGCCACCATTTTCGGCAACGCCGTGTCTGCGTACATCTTCAACTTCAACCGGAAACATCCGAGCAAGTGACTGTGTTCGACCACGCCACGTGGAATGGGGGCGAAGAGACTGACGAAGTGTATTCTGTGCTTGTTGCTCGTCAGTGAACGCCGACTACCCGCTCATCAACTACCAAGTGGCGGGCGTCATGGAACCCACGACGCTGATTGGCGCCATCTTTGGCGTCATGATGAATCAGATGTTCCCGGCCTGGTTCATCCTGGTGCTCCTTGTCTCGCTGCTTTCGTACATCACGTACAAAACTGTGCTCAAGGGGAATAAGGTGCGACTGCTTGTGTGTTTGTATATGCTCGTGGCGAGTGACGCGCTTATCCTGTTTCATGCAGATTCACGAGAAAGAGACTGAACAGCAGCTCGCACTTGTCAAGTCGGTGTTCAAGGGTCGTCCTGACGGCGGTGGTCGTGGTCGCCAGTGGTCGATTTACCGGGTATGTGCATGTTGCTACTTCATATTGCGAACGATGTTGGGAGTGCATTTATGATTAACGCACATGTGTGTTACAACAGCGCTTCAATGTGGAGATTGCTGCCCAGCGATGGCTTGCAAAGACCCGTCGCAACAAGAAGCTGCGCCAGATCAAGCTCGAAGACGAAGAGGACTTTCGATCCCTGCCACCACTACCAGACCAGGGGCTGTCTAGCTCTACATCGTTGCTGGGTGCAGCAGGGAAGCGGGATTTTGGCAGCTTCGTCCCGGATGACGACCAGATTTCGATGAGGCGCAAGACCATTGAGCGGCAAGCGATGCGAACGTTACCGCTCAAGTACGTCATCCCGTTAGTGATTTCATGGCTTGTGGTGCTGATTCAGTCCATGCTGCGCGGAGGACACGGGGCCCCCAGCATCATCGGAGTCACTTGCAACTCTGCGAGCTACTGGATGGTCACATTCTTGCCGCTGTCAATCTTGGTTGCAATCACGCTTTGGGTGGGGCATCAGTTGCGCCTACTGAACCGCCTCAAGGTCCTCAGTGACCACCCGTTCGTTCCAGGCGATATTCACTGGACCAAGCGTCGCGTTCTGGTTTTCCCGATATTGTGCACCTTGGCAGGCGTGGCCGCTGGTCTGCTGGGTATCGGAGGCGGCATGGTGAAGGGTCCCATCATGCTCGAGATGGGTATCCTGCCCCCTGTACAGTCAGCTACTGCCAACTTCATGATTCTCTTCACCTCTTCGTCGACCACGATACAGTTTGCCATCAATGGGCAGTTCCCGGGCGAGCGTCAGTACGACTACATGGCGTGGTTCGCGCTCATGGGCTGCTTGGGTGGCTTGTGCGGCCAAAAGGGGGTGGCACACCTGATCAAGAAGTACAAGCGTGAGTCGATCATGGTCTATCTACTGGCAGCGACCATCGGTTTGTCGACTGTCGCCATGGGAGCTATTGGCTTCAAGTCTGCAATGAGGGACCTGAAGTTGGGCATGCACCTCGGATTCAACGGAATCTGTGACAAACAGTGAGCTGAGCGCTCGACTTTGTCCTAACTCGACAGTGACGGGGCCCAAATCGATCGTGCAGAAGCGCTCTTCGCATTCCACATGTCGAGCAGACTATTTGGAATCAGGTTCTGTCGCTGTCAATCGCTGACTCCGGCTGCAGGCAACCGGTTGGCATGATGAATAATAAGGTTCAACACTGATCATGAAGCTTTGCTTGAACGGACTGAGGTCATTGCGGTGCGGAGTGTAGTGCGAAGGCTAGTTGCAGTGACTTCATTGAAGCCAGAATGAGCACATGCGCTGCGCTTGTTGCATTGGAGATTCCTTCCCGTCATCAGTCGCTGCCAAAATACCTCCACGCCGACCACTGACGATTGCAACATTATGTTACCGTGTCCAGCCAGCGAGCGTGTCGATTATTGTCAAGCGCGACGCACGGCTGCAACAGTCTCATTGGCGCCGATGGTCTTGTGACAGTCGATCCACAATTATATGCACAACGACATCAACTGCGGTTCGAGGCAGCGTCGAAAAGGGCTCGAGCAGTGTCAACAGGTGATAGTATCGTCTACTGATTACCGGTGCAGTATCGTCGGATACGCTGCTGGTGGACAAGTGCCGAGTCAGTGTCTGCATAGCACACTGATGGATGGGCCAACAACACGCGCCGCCATCAAAAGCTCATTGCTCTCTCAAGCACGAACGGACCTGCTTATTGCTTCCGGTACAAGGGCAGAGACTGCGTCAATGGTTGTACCCGCCGCCGCTTTGACATCTGCTCGTAAGCTGATCTCACCCCCAGCGCAGAACCAGCAAAGTCGGACTGCTAACTTACGCTCAACGTCTACCTACATCTCCGACTGGACTGCAATACTTTGGTCGGCACATGCAGCTGTATGTTAAGGTCTGTGACCGCATCGGAGCCGAAGCAGTGCTGTTATCCACGTCCATGACAGCCGTTATGATGATGATGGCGATGGTGACTGTCGGTTTACAGTTGCCGTGCAAGTTGCAGATCTATCGACACCGATACGTGTTCATCTCTTTCATATTAGTAGTTACACGAGACCTACGCTTCGGTCTCTCCAGCAAAGTTCTCTTCGATGGCAGTCAGCAGTCGGTTTTGCAACCCACTGCTGCGGATACTGATGACCTTACGTGACCTCTCGGATCGCTGCACACCTGAAGACTGGGCGGTTGTCACTGGCATATGTGCTTCTTCGAACAGAGGAGGCAGCTCATCGGACGTCTCGGTCACTTCATCTTCGTGAACCAGAAACATCGACTCGTAGTACGTTTCCACCTCTTCCTCCTCCTCCTCCTCTTCCTCCTCTTCCTCCTCTTCCTCGCTCGTCAATAGATCATCGAGTTGCTGCAGGCTCTTGTCACTCGACTTGACCGCGTACCACGACACGTCTTCCTGGCACGAAGAGCTGCTGTCGTTCGAGCTCGGAGCACCTTCGCGCGCCGACGTGAGCACTCGGATACTGCCCGCACTCAGTCCGTGGGGATCCACGCGGCGTGGCACACCTGCAGCTGGTCCACGTCCATCAAAGAACCACTTCATACCGATCTGCTGCTGCTCGCGCGCCATCTCCGCTCGAATGCGCATCTCCTCGACGTGGTCCAAGCTCTGGTTGTAGTTGACAGGTGAGCTGACACTCAGGAGACTGCTGCGTCTTCCATCATCGTCGAAATCGCTTGCCACAGTCTCTGCAATTGAGGCGCGACCTCGAAGGAGTGAGGAGGCGTAACAAGACGACTTCAATCGGTAGCCCATCAAGTCACTGACGTTGTTGTTGTTGTTCTTGTGGTTGTTGTGGTTGTTGTGGCTGTTGTTGAGTGGCAGATTTTCTCGGCGCTTGTACGCAGGTTCCGAATCGGATGTGAACTCAGGCAGACGGCTTGTGAGCAGGACGAGGATGTGCGCCTGGCGATGGCGGCGCGCTGCAGCGACTGCAGCGTTAATGGTTTTCCCACTAGCGACCTGACGGTCAAGCAAGACACGGACGCACTCGTAGTGCCCGTTGATAGTGGCCACCGTCAAGAGCGAATACCCTTCGAACGAGTAGTGCGCCCAGTCCTGAGGGCAGCGGTCCAACAAGAAGCTCAAGATGTGGTGACGGCCGTGTTCTGCCGCGACGAATACGGGCATCGGGAGCTTCGAGCTCGAGTGCTCCATTGCTGCAGCAGACAGCAGTCGACTCGACGCGTCGGACGCGCGAGAGTCAATGGAGTCGATGGACGACGCAGAAGACACGGAGGTCATTGGCACGCGGCGTTGTTGCAGTCGCTGGAAAGCGTTCCAATGGCCGTAGCGGATCACGAGGCAGTACATGGCGCGGCTGAAGTGTGCCAGCACTTGCGGTTCTGCGAAGAACGCGTCCAGCAGCAGACTGAGCACCTCCACGTCGCCGAGACGACAGGCGAGCAGCAGTGCGTTGAGTTGACACGGGTCCGAGTGACGGCGACGGAAGCGTCGACGACTGTGGGCGTCGTCGTCCATCCAAATCGGACACGCCCCTTTCTCGAGCAACACGGCCACTTGACGAGCTTTGCCCGCGGCCACAGCTCTTCGCAGTCGAAGGTGCACCCCACGATCGTCGCGATCGTCTTTGCGAAAGAGTTTGCGCACGAACGTCGAGACCTTTGACATGGCGGCAGTCGAGAGACGAGGGACGAGGGACGAGAAACGTTGCAACGAGTGTCGTAGCGCTTGACCACTGGAAGCACAAACGCGAAATGAACGCTACAGGTCGACTGGAATGAACCCGTGGGCATTGGCGCCCCGACGACGACATTGTTGTGGTGCTCGACTTGCGCTAGTGGTGAGACCTGCGACTGCTGTCGCACACGCCCCCAGCTGCCGTGACACGCCTTCCGCAGAGCAACATGTCGACGGGATCACATGCTCTCTTTTGCCTGCATCCCCCATGCGGTTTCTGCCAAAACGTAAGCGCACTGCACGTCACATGTAGCGGCAGAGACCTGCGCAACCATTTGGTTCCTTTTCGTGGCGCGTTGGCCGCTGCCCCGCAGATGTAGCGATAGACACTTCCGTTCGTGTCATGTGGTCGGTGCCACTGCAGAGACACAGACAGTCTCGACACCAGTCAGCGCTCTTGGCACGAAGCCGGTCAAGACAACACGTTGCGCCGCCGCCTCCACGCGTCGGAACGTTTTGTACAGAGCTCTGGTTTGACGTCGTTCAGCAGTGCGTTTGAGAACCGCACACGTGAATGGGACCAGCGTTCGACTGCACCTACTGCTGGGAGTGTGCTGAAAAGAGCGTCATGCGTGTCTGCGGCCAAGCACGAACGAGCTGAGCGTACTGGAGGAAGTTTGGTGGGAATGCTGACACCGGCAGCGCTACGATACGAGAGAACCGAACTTGCGGTGAGAGAGCGACAGGCTGCCTCCGGATCCACGTAGCGAGACAGCATGTCGTCTACACTTACGTAGAGTGCACGGGTTCGCACCGAGTCGTTGACGGCACTCGCCGTGCAGATTGGGGGTCACCGGTGGGGTGTGCCAGGAAGACGTACCGAGACGCAGTCCCATGTGGCCCGATGAGAGCTGCGAGTGGGCGAAATTTGAGGAATCGATCGACCTACCGAAACACTGCGTATAAAGGCAAAAGTTTCGAGCGGCAGGAGGAATTGCAGTCGCGAATTTTGTATGGAGCACTCACTGGACATGAGCAGTAACGATAGCAGCGGACCAGAGCTTGCGTGTTCACGGACGACAGGTGCGCGGTTCCGACCCACTGCAGAGACCAAGCGTGTGTCTCGTATTCACAGTTTGCTAGAGTCGGGGGGTCAAGCCAACACACGAATGTGAGTGTTGTTCGGGAGCATTGATATCGACTCAAGAGCAGGGTTGGAACGCCCCAGAACACTCCACATCGTGCAGGACGTACAGAGGGGAGTTGTCGACATTTGCTTGTTGATGGTAAGCTGGATTTCGTTGGGATGATCGTATTCGTACATCGCGCCTCTCGAATGTGGCGTCATCCATGACTTCTCACTCCAGTGGCTGATCGTCATCCGCTCTTCCGACTGAATCCAGTGCTGAAGTAAGCACCTTTCGCTCTACAACACCTATCGCACACCACGTGTATCTCACAAAACGTACCCACGGGCTGTGTCGTATGTGCATTTCCAGAATCCCGGTCGTCTTTAGTGTCTCAAGACGCTCGCTCCTTCATTTCTAGGTCAATGAACGCGACGGCTGCTGTGTTGAATCGAGTGACTCAATCCTCGTAGAAATAAGACATAAACAATGTGGACCGATGCAAAGCTCGATATCGAAAACGTTAAGAGTCTCTTTGCTTGCTCATATTTTTGCAATCGATAGAAACGTGTGCTGTTGACGTGAACCAGATACGTAGGAACGCGGGCTTTGACGTGAGCCTGAGACCTGAGCTATTGATGTGAGGTAGAAGAAAAACATTTACAATGACAGGAATGGTTTGCATTGTTGTTGTACGCAATGTTCCATGCAAATCACTTCAGTTTCTCACTTTTTTACTCCTTGCAAAACATTTACTAAAGCTGGTTGCAGCTTGTCGATTGGTACATGATTGCTCGATTACATGGCAAAATGCTGCATGGCCATGTCACTCTTGCCCATGCACTTGCATATCCGAGCGTACGACGGACGCTCCTTAGGAAACAATCTCGTTGACAGCTCTGTCAAGACCTTTTGACGGCACTGATACACGCATCAAAGATTGTCACCATGGGCATTACACCAGCACCACACCGTCTCTCGTTGGAAGTGACACGTCCATGAGAAACAGTGTCAGGAGCTCAGACATAGTCATCGGAATGCACGATGTTGCAAATAATTGTTCGAACGATCGGTAACATACCCATGATCCACCTTGGGGTGCACGGATGTCTGGACCTTTGGTTTTATCCACAAAGACATTCGATTGCAAAGTAAGGTCGATGCGACAAACGTATACGTCCGTAAACGAATGAAGGCGAGATATCCAAATGTGAATCGTATACAGCATTTCGATAGCTGCTTATGAGCTTTCAGTTTTCTGCGAATGAGCGGCATGTACCAAACGATGCGAAGAGAGATAGAACTCACACCAAGCACAAAGTTCCTGTATTCCCTGTGCAGGGGCTGCTCAGCTTCAATTTGCTTCGCGTCTGTGCATAGGCTAAGCCTCAAGTGCATTGATGCTGTTTGACATCGATCCGAGACGGCGAAGTGATCGCGACAGAATCGTTCGGCCGAAATACTAGCTTGATGATATAAGCGGTGGCGTCACATGTTCACGTTTGCTTACTCTAGACAAGCAGACGAGTGATACACCTACCACGAAGCGACTAGCTGTATACTACCGCTTCCTCCAAGCTCTAGCTTATCCGAAAAAGGCTCATGCGATCACGCGCATTGCTGTTCTGTCCAACTTTCTGACAATTGGGCAGGACTAGCAACGGACGAGCATATGCAGTCGAAGACTACCAAGTAGGGGTGAGACACCGCTGGAAGCGAATTGCTCGGCACTCGTCTGGATGCTGCTAACTAAGTATTAATCAGATACGATTTACAAAGTCTCCACACGCTTCAGTCACTCACAAGAGTAGCTTGACTCGGCCTTGTTTGACGCACGTTCTTACTAGCTCGGACCAAGTTTGCCACATCGCAGGTCAGGCGAGCACGATGTAACTTTGAGGCGTCGCTGTGGTCGGCCTTACATTTTGTTGCTTGTATGAGACACTTGCACTCTGTTCTACAGGCTTATAATCACGTGCTTCATGTATGACCTATGAGCGATCATGTTGCGCTCGTCGGTGTAGGAGACCATTACAGCTTACCAAAGCTCGTTCCTACTGAGACTGTCAATGCAACGGCAACGCTCGTGGATCGCATTTTCCCTTTTTATGTGGTTGTAAAGCTGACAATGTGCAGCGATAATGCGATGGCTCATCGCTGGAGGTCGACGTGGACGTGGACTCAACGAGCTTGATAGCCACTCCACGTAGTGATCGAGAGAGCCAAGTGCCTTACAAGTCCATTGCACTCTTCCATACAAAGCATGAGCCAATGTTTACTGCTTCATCTGCGGCAAAGCCGCCTGTGCGCAGCTGAATACGTTCCTTCCTGTCGAATGTTCGATAGCCGGTTAAATGAATAACATGTGGTTTCGATGGCCATCCACTAAGTTGTCCTGTTAAGTACTCAGCGCAAAGCTGTTAAGTGCCTCAGTGTCAAGTACTGCATTATGTTACAGTGCTCATCGTGAGCAGCCTATGATCTGTGAGTGGATAGTCGTCGTCGTCGTAGCCCACGTGGTGGACTTGCTGTAGGATCTGTGGTTGCCTGGAACTTTTGGGAGAAAAACATGGGTATCGTCCGCAGATTTTATGCACGAGGGTCGGACTGCGACATCGATGTCCACTGCACAAGCTGCTCAGCCCTTTCTGTCCGTGTAAAGTGCAGAGCATAGTCCGCTGGACTGTCCAGTCTCCTCGATGATAGTAAGTGGACACGTCTGCCTCGCTAGATGGCCGTCAGTGGATGTAACTGGACGAATGACTGGACCTAAGAACAAGAGCACTGGCAACCTCTGCTCTCTCTTGCTACAGCGCGACTTGTCCATTGTTGATCATCATATGACGAGCGGTGAAGTCCGCACCATGCGACCAGCTTTTGACGTCCATCTTGGATGGAACAGATATACTTTGCGATTGAGAGCACTGTCCATGAGCACCTTGTACGTCTGATCAGACGCGGAGCGCATCTTGCAAGCCACAAAGTTACGCAGACGCCTTGTCCTCCCCCGTCAATCGGTGGAAAGCGTCAGCCAAGACGCATTCCTTCCTTTCGCCTATGTGGAGATAGAACTTGTTGGGCACACCGATGTGCGCGTCTGGTACGAGAAACGGTTCCGCCGCACCACGGGTATCTGTCATCCCGTCGCCATTGTGTCGAGAACGAGCGTTACAAGTGGTGAAAGAAGCAATTCTCTTACACATCGCGAGCTGATCTTACTTGAGCGACACACTGTTTCCAATTTTGCTCCCCCTGGAAGAGCCAACGCGGTCTCGGCGTCGTTTACAGCATATTGGCCTTCCGTGTAATTCCTCCTCTATGCTTAGGTTGTATCAGCAGGTATGCACAAACGTCAATGCAGGACTTACACGAGTGAACCCGTCATTACAGGCTCGCAGCAAGCTGCTTGGTTCTCAAGTTCGAATGTTGCACCGAATGAAACCTTTCTGGATGCAGTGCAAGTAAGATGGTAGAGTGGGCTTGGAACGAGAACCTCTGACCTTGCGAGTGCCTGGTGGAACATACGAGTACCACATCGATAATCTCGGCAACGCATCCCGGCTGACGATGCGTACGATGACGCACGGTGTGCTTTTGTAGGGCAAGTGGCAAACAGTGTTTGAACACTTCGCTGTGCCCAGCCACAGTCTAACATCGTTTCTCTTTAAATTGCAACTTGCCCAAGAAAAGAGTACTGTACGCTGTGAAAAGGCTATTGCTCTCGTTGTGATCATGTCGGAAAGTTGCTTGCACGACCGATGTGAGGCACAAAAAGAAAGCTGCAGCTTGCCCCGTATGCCTGGATAGTCCTTGACGACTGGGCTCAACAAATGGCACTTCTTGTGGTGTCTGCATGCTCTGACATCTGTTGCGCGCTATGGTGTCCACCACTCGCTACAGTGTCCATGTGACAAAGCTGCTGATGGCTCTACTGTCGTACGTGTAGTGCGAGTTACGGTAGTGGTATTGCGCAACTACTCGGTGAGCCAAACGATGACCACAAACAACTTTCTCCTGCCGGCTGTGTGTACCTGCGATGTCCTCTTGTATGCGGTGTGCCAACTCGATCGAGCGGTATCAAGACTGTCAAGCTCGTCCTATGCTGTGCTGAGCGCGGTCGAGAATTTGGTGATCGATCACGTGCGTCGAGCACGATGTGAGCGACAGGTTCGAACAGCAAGCGTGCAGGTAAAAACAAGCAAGCGTTGTCTAATGGCTGCTACAATTGAAGTGTTGGATGTGCCACCACAAAGCAGTGGCTCCTCCAAGGCTCAGCAAGTCTCGACCGCGAAGCCTCGATTCACCACAACGCCAGTATTACTCATCGAGCAACCATCTGAAGTAATATCTCCATTAGTAACGCCCTCTGGCGCGTGCACACATTCACGCGCACGTAAAGCCAAAATGAGCACGGAAACAGCGGGTTGCTGAGCAATGATGCGCTGTGGGGGCTCCTCACCACTTGCACTTCCCACCGTCCGTCTCATCTACGTGTGTGTGTGTGTGTATGTGTGTGTGTGTGTGTGTGTGTGTGTGTGTGTGTGTGTGTCAATCCAAGTCGCAGCGACCGACCACAGACACGACCAGCTGTCTCGCAACGTGGGAAAAGTCTGATGTTCTGCTCGTTTCAGACGGTTTCGCGGCCATAGAGTCCGAAAGCGACGCGCTCCGTTTGCGCCTTCCATTCGATCGATCGACCGACCGATCGACCGCTCGTCGACTCGCTCTCTGTATGGGATATCCGCCACGCCGGCCAAGTCGAGCCAACTTATCCATCTCGGCCCGTTTCTACGCGAGTTCAGACAGAGCAGCGCATGTGCGACCAAACAACAGGTGGTCGCGAGCCGGCAGCATATCAACATCTCCTCTGCGCTCAGCCGCCGCCGTCGACGCGACATGGACTCCTCGTCGCGCGACCCGCGACTGCGGTCGTCGGTGCTCAAGCGCGTGGCGTCCAATCTCCACTCGCGCTGCCCGCTGCCCGCCGACTTTTTCCTCCCCGTCACGTGCGCTGCCGAACAACATGCGCTCTTCCGGGCGCAAGCGGACCGATTGGCCGCTGACGCTGCGCAGAAAGCTGCGGCAACGGCCGCCGGGAGCTGCACGACCGGCGCGGACGACTGGAAACTGCACAACTCGCAGCGCCACTTTCGCGAGACCGGTATCCGCACCGCCAGTCGACGCCGCGACGCCCGTGACCGCGACGGCCACCGACAGCTCGAGTTCTGCTGCGTGGGCCGCGTGGAGATGCCGGTCGAGCACTGCCTCGACGCGCTCTACTCGGACACGACGGCGGACTTTCGCAGCAACTCGACGTTCCTGGTCGAGAGCGTGCTGGACGCTGTGGTCCTGAAGGCCCTCGAGACGAGAACGGACGAGCGGCCACACCACTACTTGGGTCTCAACTGGATGGCGAGCCGCTCGCCGGGTCTCTTTGCCAAGAACCGGGACCTGTGCTATCTCCGGAGCATGGACATGACAGTGGACAGTCAGCAGGCCAAGATAGGGCACGTGGTCATCCAGTCTGTTGATGTCGCGGAGTGCTCGTCATTGGAGAGTGCGCTCGGCCTCCTGCGTGGCACAATGTCGGCCGTGCTGCTGTTCAAGAAGAACGCAGAGTCCCGCTGGACCGACGTGTGGTGGCAAGGGTCGATGCGGGTGACTAGTAGCTCCTCGAGCAGCAAACTCATCAACTTTGTGCACGACACGTTTACGTCGATCGTTTGCAACCTGCACAAGGTTCAGGAAGCGAAGTACATGGCCCAGCAAGTGAAATCGCAGCGAATCCAGCGTCTGGGTGCCAGGTAAGCACCTCACTACTGCTACTGCCACTGCTGCTGCTGCTGTACTGTTGTGTTGCTATTGAGTTTGCTGACACTTTGTGGTTTGTGTATAAACAGAGAACGCAAGCGCTGCTACATTTGCAGCAAAAAGTTTAGTCTCGTACGCGTTCGGTCCCAATGCAGTGCCTGTGGTGAAAACATGTGCAAGGACTGCGAAGTTGCAAGTCGGGCGAGAGCATTCGGTAGCGAAAGCTTTGACCTGCCAACCCCAACGAGTCGCCCGGACCTCGTGCTGTTCTGCAAGAAGTGCGTGTCCGAAGCCCATTGCGGCATGGACGGCCGACCAGGGCTGGCGACCACACGAGCGAACTTGTCCATGTTCTCGTGTCACGACGGCTCGCTCACTGCTTCAGCCGTTGAGGAGGGGGGCCATTGCGGTTCGACTGCTGGCCGGACGCCCAACCGCAGCTGCCGAACAACCAGCACGGGCTCGTTGCACAAGATAGTGGCCAACTTGGGTGAAGGGCCAGCCCCATTCAAGGGCAAGCGTCCTGGCCTCGCGTCGCTGTATATCACGGCCGCCATCCAAATGTCGAGTGCTGGCGAAGTGCCAATGAGTCCCTTGTCGATCCGAACAGAGCGTGAGAAACAGCGCTGTCGGTTGGAGTCCGACCCGATGGAATCCTCGGACGGCTTGGACAAGGACAAGTACGGCAGTCTACTGCAAAAGGACGGACACGGCTCGCAAGAGCGGCAGCGGGAGACCTGCAGTAGCTCGAGCAGCTCCAAGTACGCGGCATCGGACCGGTCGCACGACGCACGCGACAACGACATGGCGAGTCGGTTACGCGACATATCACAGCGCGCGCAGGAGGCGCTGGACGTGACGAAGCGCAACTCGCACATGATGAGCAGCGACACGAGCAGCGCCCCGCGCGTGTCGGACCTGTCTGCTTTCAAGGAGCTCGACAGGTCCATTGCCGAGCAAGCGGATCTGCTCAATGCCATTGGCTTCGTGAGCACCGGTCGAGTGTACATGGAGAACGCGGGCTACGATCAAGGCGGCGTGCGCATCAGTGCGTCGTCGAGTACGATGAGTGAAGACGAGCGGTTCGAAGTCATTGCGTAGTGAGGAGCCGTTGCGGCGGAAGTAGCAGCAGCGACTACAGGCGACGCCCTAATGTATTCAGTTAACCTCTCGCAGTGAGTCAGTTGCAGCGGAGACCGACCGACCGAGCGAGCGAGCGAGAAGATGACTGGTGCGTAGAGCTCCACACAGAAAGTCACACACACACACACACGTGTGCGACTATCCGAAGAGCGAACTGCCTCTGGTCGCCCATTGCTCAGCTCGACGGCAAACGAACGGCTATGACAGGCCACGACGTCCCTCTGTCCTCGTCATTGACGCTGGGCCTCGGCCTGCTCGCCGCCACGATGACGATCGTCACAGCGGGCAGCGTGGGGCTCGTGGGCTTCATGTTGGGTCGTCAGCTGCCGTCGCAAGGAGATACCAACAGCGCTTCTCAACACGGAAAGAGTGCGGTGGAACAGGAGCGACGCCACCGACTGCGCATCCCGAGCGGAACGGCCAGCGAAGACGTCAAGATCTCGGACAAGAACGCGATCGTCGACGTGCGGATCTCGGGCATTCGGCCGCTCATTCCGCCGGCGATTCTGCGCGAGGAGATCCCACTCACGACGACGATCGTGCAGACGGTGAGGCCGTTGCGGATGACGTCGTGGACGGCGCTCGGGGCATTGGACTGACACTTGTGTCTGCCTCATGTTTAGATCACGCGAAGCCGACAGAGTCTGGCCAACGTCTTGCGGCGTCTCGACGACCGTCTCATTGTCGTGGTCGGGCCGTGCTCTATCCACGACGCGGACGCTGCAATGGACTATGGTACGTCAGTGGGTCGCGATGGAAGAAGGTGTATCATCCTGTGGCAAAGTCTGATGGGTCAACGCGTCTTGTCACTTGCACTGCAGCGAAGCGCTTACTGGGGCTCAGAAGGAGCTGAACAAGGAGCTGCTCATTGTCATGCGCGTATACTTTGAGAAGCCACGGACGACCGTCGGCTGGAAGGGACTGATCAACGACCCCGACCTTGATGGATCGTTCAACATCAACAAGGGGCTGCGGGTGGCACGGGAGCTACTGGCTGCGATCAATGAGCTCAGTCTGCCGGTATGTCTGCGCTTGTCATTCGCCGTCCAATGGCCTCAATCACCGCTCACACTGACCACTCTCGTGATGGTCTACAGGCTGGCTGCGAATTCCTCGACACAATGTCGCCGCAGTTCATCTCGGATCTGGTCAGCTGGGGCGCCATTGGTGCCCGTACTACCGAGTGCCAGCTGCACCGAGAGCTGTGCTCGGGTCTGTCCATGCCCATTGGCTTTAAGAATGGAACGGGGGGCGACCTGCAGTTGGCGGTGGATGCCGTTGTGGCGGCGAAGCACTCGCACTGCTTTCTCAGCGTGAGCTCACAGGGGTTGGCCGCTATCGTCAGCACCTCTGGGAACGACACGTGCCACCTGATCCTCCGCGGCGGCAAGTCGGGTCCCAACTTTGGCAAAGAGCACGTGCAGGACGCGTCTGCTCGCATGCTCCAGGCCGACCTGGTGGACAATGTCATGGTCGACTGCTCGCACGGCAACTCGCAAAAAGAAGCACAAGAATCAGGTCGCAGTAGCTGCCGACATTGCCGACCAACTGCGCGCCGGTGATGACCGCATAGTCGGCGTCATGCTCGAGTCCAATATCGAAGAGGGCAATCAGTCGCTGATTCCTGGCAAACCGCTTCGTGTATGGCAAGGGCGTGACCGATGCCTGCATGGGCTGGGACACGACCGTCGAGGTGCTGCGCGATTTGGCTGCTGCTGTGCGCGAACGCCGGGCGAAGAATTGCGAGTAAGAGGCCACGTCAGAGACAAGATCGGGGGGGCGTGTAGCGGCCAGTTTACTCTTGTGCTCTCGTTCTCTCATGTGAGTCGGATCGTGTGCTTGACGTGCATTGTTCGCTGTCGATAGCGAAATGGTCGTCTCGAAACCATTTCTGACCCAGTCGTTTCGGACTCCATTGTCAACTATTGTTGCGTCTGTTCCTGTATCTGTCTCACTCCTCTTTCCCACTTTCATCGGTGGAGCAGCGATTACCAGCGGTTGCGGGAGAGTAGACATGAACCACACTCGGCCATTCGACTGCCATTGTAACGACGTGAGCCTGTTCCGAGTCATTGCTACCATTTGTGCCAATGTAAATACAATCGTAATTAATCAGAGATTCCCCCCCCCCCCCCCCCCCCCCCCCCCCCCCCCCCCCCCCCCCCCCCCCCCCCCCCCCCCCCCCCCCCCCCCCCACAGCCCCTCCGTATTAGAGGCCTCTTTTATTGTCAGCACACAGTCTTGCGTATGGTTTCCCTCTCATTATCCGGTACATCCCCCTATAAGAACCCCTAATACTTCCATTTCCCATATTTTATCGATAATTCTGATGCAGGTCATCCACACCCACGGTATCCGTCAAATGCTCAGTAGACTTTAGGGAAATCGAAATGATGGCGTTCCAGATTCTCGATCGATTTCCAAAACGCGATGATCTTCTCTCCCAATCGTGCACAAAAATCATGTGCGAGTCCATTGTCAGGCGAAAAAGCTCGTCCATTATGGCCTTTCCGTCTCGTACCGCGCAGCAGTGGGTATGTGGGGGGCACACCGACTTCAGCTACGTACTGGTCTGCCAGTGCAAGTCCTCTTTTACTGACAACAGTGAATATAAGTGCTCTCCAGTGTAGAAAAGCACTACCACGCAGAGGGAGGATGAACAACTTAAACGGGCTCTACTTGTAGGAAAAATGCTTTGAACAGTATTTGATACAATTAAGTCTTATAACTCTTGTTTTTCAGCTGTTGTACTGACTTTTTCATCTTTGTATAACTAAACGCATGATGACGTCTACTCACCTCCCATTGCGCGCGTCTAGCAGCGATTGGTGGGTTAATATGATCATAATATCAACCAATGAGTAGATCCTTCAGTCATCCCAACGATATCACTATACTTATTGATATTGTTAAAAGAATCTCCAACGTAATATTCTTCATTGCCATTTTCTTCGTGATGACAATTTCATGTGACGGGATATCCCGTTACATCAACCCCACTCAACTGATAGTCACTTGGTGACTATCGAAACTTAATTAGCCACCGTTGGACATCATCAGGACGGGAGCAATAGTTTGATCAGGTCCATTTATAATTGACCTTGCATCGCATAGTTAACATGTATCTGCGGGAGTGGCTCCAAAAGACACAGCACTTTTCGCTGCGTCCAGCCTCTGCGAGCAGACGAATCGTCATCTGCTGCTCGCTCTAAACCTTCAGCACCTGTTGCTGCAGGCGCACAGTATCACACCTCGTGCACACGATGACTCCGAGTTGAGGTCATGTACTCTGGCGAGTCAGATGCGTCTGGTTCGGGGAAAGGCTAAAGACATCGCGATCACCTGCGTCGTCTCTTTCTTCATCAGAGGAATGTCGAAAGATCGGACTCGCGACCCGTCACAGTGTTCTCGGCAGCGACAATGATTACGTTGGTGGGTACAATTACTCATCACCACGGTCAACTGTGTCTTCATACGAGCGCGCTGACGATAGCGCGAACCGTCGTCTCTGAAGCCCGTGGTACCGATGAAGTTGTCACCGTTGAAGCGCGATGATCTTGAGCCGTGGCGCTGCCCGATAAACTCATCAACAGCTTGTCTCACGAGACAAGCGCACACCATCGCTATTCCATTATTCGATGCGAGCGAGCTTCGCGAGGCCCGATATTCCTGAATTGCGGGGAACCGGCGCTGAAGAAGACTTCTATCTCGGTGGATTGTTTAAGCATCGATGGTACAGCTGTACTAAAAGCGTGATAAAAACTCGCATTTAGCGGCGTGGAACGCGTTTGCTCAAGCGTTACGAATCTTGGACGTAAAGCGTGGCTTATAAAACATTAAACAGTCCGCGTCAAGTTTAAGCGAACGCAAACCGGTGCAACGTATGTTGCGTGATTGTCACGTTAGGCAGGCATTCCTTTTATACATGGGGTTACCATTGTGCTAGTTGTATCGAAAACTCGCAATGCGCTTTTCTTAAAGGGATTATTATTCTCTCAGTTCGCCCTGAGGAAGGGCACACATCTCAACTGAGATGCAGGACACGATTGCAAACTTGCAATCAGTCTACAAACACCAAAAGCGCGTGATTACCGATGGGCCCGAGGATTAACCGGATGAGTGTCGTCGTACTGTCGGACGAGACCCTTAACATTAGCTATCAGCTGGGACCGATGCTCCCATCTGTCATACGAAGCTGTATACCCTCGCTAGCGGACAAGGCAACTTGCCCGTTCCCCTCTCGTTACGCGGTCGCTTAAGATACGCCCAAGTGAAAGCGTCGACCACCGTGAGAATCCATCAGTGGTTCAAATGGTGGTAGAAAAACAAGTTCCGGCCCAGACGATGACCTGCAGGATATTTTTAAAGCACCATGAACGCGTCCTAACCGAGTTGAGGGAGGACTTGGAGCACGAAAACAATCGTCGGCATGACTTACAGACGACCGTGCGCCATCTTCGTACAGATCGTAAGAAAGACTGATCGAGTTTCGCGTTCACTTAGCTTGAGAACGAACGAGCGTGTCGTCCCCTGCGCGATGAGCTGATGGCGTCCAGTCGCGATACTGCGTTACTAAAGGACCAACATTAGAGTTTGTTCCGTGATCAAAAGAATCTGTTGGGGATCCTTGAGCTTGCTGGTTATCTCCGTTCTTGAAAGATTCTCGTGATTACAGTACGGACGAGACGACCAACAGTTAACGTAGGATGCGTGCCCAATGTACAGGGCAAATAAATTGTGTATGCATTGCCTTTACGGTGCAATATACGAAAGGGACTAATGTATTTCGGCAGTAGTTTACTACTGCCGCCACAAGTGACTTCTTTATAGGTTGGTTTACCGTAGACATTAGTAATATTCCCTTGGCCTTACATGGAAGAACATTTGCTCGCTCATTCTTGTCTGCGTTCCGTTTTTGGCGGATACCACGTTAGCGATGGAGTCCTGAGCGAAACGGACAACCGCTTCTCGAGTCCACAGAACGTTCTCTATTGACTCGTTGTTGTGTCTTTCAGTGCGCTTTGTGCGCACTGATAGGAGGTAATTCTCCTCTTCAGCGAGGGTGTATCCGTTCTCGCTGGCATGATCATTGTGATGCTGAGCTTGCAGTATCGTCATTATTGTCTGACATAACAGCAGCGTCATAGCTACTGCTAAGACCAACTTCGTATATATCGACATTAACGACATCGGCGTCAAACGTATAGGCGTGAACGATGATACGTGATGAGCAAGATCCAAATCGGCTTTTTCTCGAGCGAGTTCCTGCCGCTTAATCAAGATTCATTCTATATCAGGGCGGTGATACGTGGATGGTGTAAGCCATTCACGTAGAACAGT
>CANTFL010001154.1:0-104723 GCA_947650285.1 Hyaloperonospora brassicae | reverse complement strand
GATTCCCAAGGACAGTTCCGCTTCAGCGAATGAAACGAAGAAGAGCACTGCTGTGGGCCCTTCGCGTGCGAAACACGCCAACGTCGCTGCAGACGACAAGTGCCAATAAAGGAGAGCTTGTGTGCGTCGAGACAAGGGCTATCGACGGCCGTGGGATGCAAACCAGTTTGATCCCTGCTTCCAAGGTGCAAACGAGTCCAGTGCGCAGTAGAACCTCAAGCCCCGACACTAACGGAAATCGAAGAGAGTGGTCCAAAGAGATTGCTCGTTGCATCGATGCCGTCGCCGACAGCGTCGCATGCGTCAAGCTCGAGGACTTTTTTGCCATCGAGGGATGATTCGCTCGACAACAGGCCAAAGCGAGCTGTGCCCGCGAAATCGTCAGAACGGCTCCAGGCTGTTGTGCTGCCTCTTGCGGATCATCTTGAGGAAGCTCTTCGTAAGGTTGGAAGACGAGTCCTGGTCTACTAGATTGGAATCCGTCGAGTTCATTGGCAAGTTACTTCGAGAGCACGTCGACCAGATCGCGAATGGCTCTAGTGAAGACCGCAAAGTGGAGGCGGATCTTGATCGCGTTCATTAAACATCTGGGCGATGCTCACTATCGCGTCTCACAAGGCGTGCTGAAACACTTCTTACCACTGCTACAGCTCTGTGGCGACAATCAAATACTGGCTCCCTCATCTGAAGACGATTTTGCCGAAGCTGTTTCAGAAGTTTGTTGATACCAAAGATGCAACTCGCATGGTCGCTAAAGAGAATCTGGATCACATTGCGTCGACGGTTGATAGCTCAACGCTGGCTGCGAGAATGATATCGATGCTGGGTGACGGGAGTAACATGAAGGTCAAAGCTGCGATGTGCCACTACTTGCGCGAGTTGCTGCCTAGAGCAGAAGGATACATGAAGAACGGTATCAACAATAGTCACATGAGGTCCTTCCTGCTCAGGATTGCTTTACTTATGGATGCCGACGTTCCCGTTTCGGTTGCATCAGCTTGTGGCGACCTAGTCTCAGTGGTTGCGCAGCTTTACGCGCGAGAGTGGATGTGGCGTTAGGATTGCTTCCCCCGTCAAAGCGTTCGGTCGTCGCCAAAGTGCTCAAGTCCAAAAAGATTGTTCTAACCTGCAACTATCCTGAAAATCATTCAGCTTCCTCAACAGCTCCGCACAAGACCCGACCACCGAATGGGGATAATAACAACAACCGTGTCGTGGAAAAGATCGCACGCAAACCAGAGAGGAGCCGCAAGCGACCAGAGTCACCAAGCGTGGACTCTTCGGGCTCTGCTCAGCAGAACGACCAAAAACGGATGAACATGACATCTCAATCGATTTCTGAAGATCTGATGAACAATCGCATTGCGGGTCAAAGTAACGAAGACGTTGTTACAGCTGTAGCATCGCCAAGGTCTGTAGTATCGTCCAGTGTGTTGTTTCCGTGCGGTGGAGTTGCGCTGGACAAGCACGGGACCCAACTCGAAGACATCCTTTATACGTTCGAGGAAAACAACATGTCGGAGGCTGAGGTGATGCGTGCGCTCTACAGAGTAAGTCTTGCGACTTGCTACTAGACCTTCTTTGTAGTGTGTGTGGCTAACGACAAACGTCATGGTCCACACAGACGAGGCATGTGATCGAGACGACATCATGCGGGACTTGGGACCGCTGTTTTGGTCGACTGCTTTTACTGCTTCTCGACGCTGCTACCGATAAGAACACGAGAGCGCTAGAGGTGCTGCAGAAACTCGTCGCCGCGCAGCCTTCGCGGGCGCAAATGTTTTCAGAGCTGCTTTTTCAGCGCTTGATCGATGCAACGGTCGATCAAACCGGCGTGGTAAGTCTGCTCGTCTAATGTTCATCGTCACTGCTTCCTCGGGATTCTTACACACCCTGTCACGTCCCTGTCTTCAACAGGCTTGCCATCTGATCAAGCGCATTCTAGACGACCTGGTGCGCTCAGCTAGCGACCAGCAGCAGATACTAGCACTGCTGATGCCGCTAGTCTCGAGCAGCAAACCGCCCGTGCTGCCAATGGTGCTACGTCTTACCAAACTGTGCTTTCAGCATTGCGAGCAGAGCTCGCGTGAGAAGGATGTGACGTTCTTGCGCAATGACGACGTGGTCGATCGTCTCACAAAGTGCATTGGTCACTCGAACTCGAGTGTCCGCAAGTGCGCCGTGGACTGCCTCGTGGCACTGCACTTTGCAGTCATGGAAGACAGTCGATTCGTGCCGACGTATCTTGCTGCCAACGTCGATGCGACGCAGCAACGACTTGTCGAGATCTTCATTGACCGTGCCAAGATGACGCGCCATCCATCGTGTTGAAATGTAAAGTACGCGTACTGCTATTGTCGCTATTGTTGTTGTTGTCGCTATGGTATGTCGTGTCGCCCGTGACCTCTTTTGCTATGTCGATGGCATGCGGTCTCAGGTGCGACATCGTCCCTTTTCTCGTTCGGTGCGTGGTACAGAGAAAGACACGTGTCGCGAGCGAGGGCCTTGGACTCGTTTGTTGTATGGTCTGTGTAAACTCGTGTTTTGCCTGTCTTTTCTCTGACCACGCAAAAAGAGCTCGTCGGGGGTCAAGTGGCACTTTCCGACATTCGAAGTTACAGTCGTCACGGGCTCATGGTATTGACGCACGAGACCCGCTACGTCTACCCCTTCCACTGGGACGTCGTCACGCGCGCGTTCTGGAACAAGTACCCGAATAAGCGGCTCGCCCACGTCGAGCGTGTGGATGTGCTGGACCGGCAGCTGGACGCGCAGGGACGACTGGTGACGACGCGACTGGCCAAAGTGACGCAAACGAACGTCCCCCAATGGGTCCGCTCGGCTCTCAGTGACTCGACGTACGTGTTTGAAGAAACGATATGCGACCCGCAGCGCAAGCGGCTCGTGCTTCGATCGACGAACCTGTCGCTGCGATCGGTGGCAACGGTCGAGGAGACGTGTGTGTACTCGGTGCATCCAGACGATGAGCACAAGACGTTGTACGAAGCCGAGGCCAAAGTCACTGCTTTCGTGCCGCTAGTGGGTCGCAAACTCGAGAGCTTCTCGGCCAGTCGAGGTGCTGACACGGCGGCCAAAGGCATTCGAGTTGTTGAAGAGATTTGCAACGACATTTTCCAAGGCACCTTCCAGCCGGCTTTCTGTGAGGCCATGAGAGGCGCCGCTACGGCCTCGGTGGCTGCACACACGACACGAGAGATGGTGATTGCAGGGACACAGGATGCAGACAAACCGTAGCCAGTGAGCTCGACTGGTGTCTGCATTGCACTCACTGTTTATTTGCAGAACGGGACTCGAGCAGTACGTACACATATATACAGACGAGCAAGAGAGGGATGGAGACACGGCGACCCAGTGACGATGCTGCTCTTCGTCGATAGAGAAGCGTGTGCTGCTTTCGTTCGTTGCTTGGCCCCGAGGTGTCGTCTCCTCGCTCGACAGGACAGGTTCGGTGGAGACTGTCTTCCATGGTCGAGTCGCGACGGTAGCCGCACGTGGCGTCTTGCCTGTCGGTCGATCCACCCATAGCTTTAGTAAGCCATTAGAGTCTTCTATCTATTCAGCAGTCCTCCAAATGCAGTTTACGTAGCGGGTCTTCCGCTGTTGCCGTTGACGTTCTTGCTGCGTCTGTATGTGCCGACCTCGACGCCTCCGAATTTGCTTCGATAGACGACGGGTTTGCTGTTGCGACCGTCGACAACGAACTACATGACTCGCCGATCGGCACTGCCTCGCCAGAATCCGTCTCCGACTTGGACCCTCCTTCGACCAATGCCAACGACGCACGATGGACAGGTCCGTTTCCCGTTTCGACTGGCAACGCTATCCGCGATGAGTCCGAAAGAGGAGCTAACGTTTCGGTTGCTGCACCGTCCGCTGATACAAGAGCGTCGAAAGCCTCACCATTTGCCTTTTTCTCTTCAGGTACCACGTCTGTTGTCTCCAGCGGTTTTGATGTAGCCGCAGGACAACCTCTGCTTTCTTCACCAGCGTCCGAGCTCGTTGCCGAGACTTGTTCCGTCTCTTTGTCGGTACCCTTCGCACCCTGTTTTTTTGCCAGTCCATTGGAACATTCTTTCACTCGTCGAGACAAAATCGCAGCAAAAGCGTCAGCGTCAATGGATGCCGTAGTCGAAAGAATTTCTCGCAACGCGTCTGGGCATGCAGGGTGTTCTCGACACAGCTGCCGATGTTCGACTGCTGTCTCGGCGAACACCAGACGAACGTTGGAGACTGTATCCACTGCCAGCGTGAAAAACACTGCTGCAAGCTGAGACGAAAAAAAGTCGCGAGCGGCGCGGGCCAACGCTGCGTCCTTCTCACTAACCTCCTGAGGCTCCTTTGTCAGCAAAAAAGAGGAGCAAATTTTGACAAAGCACTGCCTGTCCTGATAGTGAGGCGAGTGTGCAAGGGTCACGAACTTGTCAACGATAGCAGTCAACCACGTTGCATTCGAATTTAGCCGAGCTACTAGCAACGGACAAGCCTGTCAATCGCGTGCACAACAGCAGGAACATGTCAGCGACACCGAGTACAATTTTCACAGCTTCACGCAAGCATTCCTCTTTCACGTACATGATAGCTTTGTTCACGCACGACCGCAACCGGATCCGTGATGAGCTTAAATACTAGCGGGTTGATCACCGAGAAGGTTGCCTCCGGTGTGAACGTGTGGCAAAGCTGCGCTAGTTGGCCACTCAGAACTTCGCGAAAACGCCACTTGGTTGTGTTGTCGAATGAGTCAAACTCCGCTAGCACCGGAAGATAGCTTTCACGAAACGAGGGTGACACGTTCTCCAAGAAGTCGGCAAAGTGCAGCATCGCACCAAGCCGGACGTCCTGCACGTCATGAAGATACCCGTCGAATGCCGTAGCTAGCTGTGTTTCGGTGATGGCTTGACCTAGAATTCGCGCCAGCTCGTGCAAAGAGTACGCGAATGACCGCCGGATCTTCCAGAACGTGTCATTGTACAGCAGCTCAAAAGCAGCAGAGAGTTTTGACCAGTCTGCAGCGCCCAGAATGCTTGCTACCGCCGGGAAATTAAACGCACAATGAAATTTGATATCTACCTCGCCGCTGCCACCAAGCTGTGATGCTGCTGTCGTTGCCATACTTGCAAAGTGACCCACCAGTTCGTCACTGACCTGCTCTTTTACTAATGCCGCTAGAAACGGACCCAAACTCTGATACGCTGCCATGCGCACCCAGCGTGACGAGTCAGTGATAAAACGCTCAAACATCGGGACCAAGATCGGACCGCGGTCAATCGGTGCCAGTGCGAGCGCAACATTGGCTAGACACTCGGCGCAAGCTTTTCGCACGCCCCAGATATCATCCTTCGCTAGCCGCTCAAACGCAGGAATCAATCGCTCTCGACTCAGCTCCATGCCTGCTGTCTTGCACACATTCGGAAAACTCAGCACTGTCGATTTACGAACTCGAAACACCGGGTCTTCTGACAGCGATATGAGCTCTGGGACACAAAACTGCTGACACAACTCGGGGCCAAAATGTTCCGCCAGTCCATTGTACAGCGCGACGGCCAAAATACGAAACTGTTCATTGTCGTCATCGTGTGCGAGCGGCAACACGATCGTGAGCATGTGCTGTCCCTGGTCTTCGAGCTTGACGAGTGCAGCCATGTCCACGAGACTCTCGCTCGCTGCCGAGCGCACTTCGTGCTGATCGTCCGACACGAGCTTCGTCACCAGAGGCAAGAGTTTGTCCAGCATCACGCGGTAGCCCACGTGCGGCTCTGCCTCAACGAGGAACTGGCACAACAACGGGAACTGCAGCGCCACGTGCTGCCGCACAACGTACTCGACGTCGCACACGAGCGGCGGCAGCAGCGGCAGCAGCCGGTCACACGTGGCGTGGAACCCCACGGACCGCGCCGTTTCGTGCAGCATTTTCACGTGGATCACGCGCTGGAGCGCAATGTTGCTGCACACGTACTTGGTCACGCGCTGGAGGTCACTCAGGCTGTCGTCAATGGCCAAGTCCTCAAACGTCGGACCGTTTGCGAGCTCCGAGTCCGTGGGAGCCGCACAGACCTCGTCGTCTCGCTGGGTAGCGAATAGAAACAATATCAACACCAACGTCAACAACGATAGAAAAAAGTGATAGAAATACAATCAGTCAGTCAGTGATGCGTTCCGTCGTGCGGTAGAAACGACAATACATGAATTCGTCAGTCAATGCATTTCGTATTGCACCGTTTGGCAATTAATTGATTGTTTTTCGTAGCGGCGAATTGCAATTAATTGACTTGTCATACCATTGCATAGTCCATTGCGCGGCGTGGCAACAAGTGCAGAGCAGCGCTTGACGAGGACGTGGAGCGGAAAGAGGTCACGGCAGCTGGTGAAGGCGCACGTGGACGATGTGAGGGGAAAAGGGCCGCGACGGAGCGAAGCAGCGCGGGGTCCGGTTCGGTTGTTCCCCCCTCTCGTCGGAGTAGAGTCGACCAGCGGTGGAATGTGACGGGAAGGTAGCGCGGAACCCGAAAAGTAGAAAGCGGTGGGCCGATGCTGCAACAATCGACCGCGTTTCTAACCGTTATTTTGGGTGGGCCGAGCAACGAAAAGAGCCCACGCGCTGACATTTTGCACGAGCGTTGGCTGAACGGACCTATTTTTTGGCGTATACATACAGTACAACAGCGGCCGTGTGGGTGGGTCGTTCTCGGAAATCAAGCACCCCGTCAAGTGTATACAAGAGAATGACACAGATACAATATCGACCACGACCATCGATCGTATACGGACCCCGGCATCCGATCGTGACAATACGTGCACGCACGTGAGACACAGCGTTGACAAAAGAGGTCGTGCTAATTGCTGACACACCACAATCGAAGAGGCTCTTCTCAAGCCCATCGCAGTTTGTTAGTTCATACGACCACATCGCAGTTGGCCATCAGTCATCACGCAGACACATCGTACACACTGCTGACAATGGCAAATGAGTCTACTGATCGCAAGCTCACAACAGCGCAGCTCGAGCAACGTCAAGTCCTTCTACGTCCCTCCTGCATCGACATGGGTACAACGTCAAGACGGCAATGACGAGCAGCGTACTGCAGCTGTGCTCGAGTGCATATCCGTATTCGCTGCAAGAAAACCTGTACGAATCGTAGTCGATCCTGCGACAGTCCAAAGCTGACGATGACCCCAAGCTCTCATGACCCACTCGTGTGGCAAAGACGATCTGCACCAGGTGTCTGTCCAGCCACTTAACTCGCCTGCTCCTGTTGCGGTCTCCACTCCTTTTGCTGCAGTATGGCAAACACGTGCACTCACAGACGCACGTCGATCTTGTCGGCCTGCAATTGTCTCTTGACGTCGTGGATCGACACCTCCTTGCGGTGGTAGATACCCGCTGCAAGCGCCGCATCGCAGTTCGTCTTCTCAAAGACCTCGGTAAAGTGCGACGGCTGGCCCGCACCACTGGACGCAATGACTGGGATGCGCACCGACTTCTTCACGAGCGCAATCAGGTCGAGATCGTACCCAGCCTTTTGACCGTCCATGTCCACGCAGTTTAGCAGCAACTCACCGGCGCCGAGAGCCTCAACCGCTCGAGCCAGCTGCACTGCGTCAATGTTACGAGTCTCCCGGCCACCGCGCACCGTCATTTGGTACCAGCAGTACTCTTCCCCATTAGGACCCGGTCGTGACAGCTTGACGACATTGTGGCCTCTCGCGTTCTCGTCATAGAACGACGCAACGTACACGCGCTTGGGGTCCATCGACACCACCACGGCCTGGTTGCCGTACACGGCAGAGATCGTCTCGATTGAGCTCAATCCGTCACCTTTACCGCCGTTGGCATAGTACCTCTCGGCTGCGTACACAGCGTCACTTCCAATCGAAACCTTGTCCGCCCCCCGAGCGGAAATACAATGCCGCCACATCGAGCGCCGAGTGGATCTTCTGTTGGTCATCCATGTACTCACGAATGCCGCCGCCAATCGTCAGCGGCACGAACACGCACTCCGAACTCGCCTCCAGTATCCGAGCCATCGGCAAATCGCCCATTGGCTGCTCACGGAAGCTCGTGATGTTGAGGAACGCCACCTCGTCAGCTCCCTCGTCAAAGTAGCGCTTGCACAGATCAACTGGTTTGCCCATATTGCGGACATTGCCTTCTCTCGCGATGCTCGAGCTCTCGCGCACGTCGTACTGGTCGCCTTTCGTCACAACCAGATCCCCCTGATCATTCGCCCGGACGTCCAAACACCTGCGACACAGAGACAGAACAAAAGTGCACAGAACAAACCGAGCAAACAAACTCGCATCGCATCAGCAACAGAAACAGTCCGCACAATCACTTCGTCTCACTCCTGTAGTCCTTCCACAAGAAAAAAATAACACAAACGTACGCAATGATCCGTTTTGACAGCGTCGTCCGTGGCGCCAAGCGCGCCGTAGACACCACAGCATCGTGGTCCGGCATCTCGCGCGTGTCCAAGAACCCCTTGAGCATTGCAATGCCCACAGCCCCGCTCTTCTCTGGATGAAACTGCGTCGCCATGACGTTGCCCTTTTGCACGGCACTGATGAACTCCACGTCGCCGTAGTTCGTCGTCGTGAGCACCCAGTCAGCGTTCTTGTCCGTCTTGATCGCTCGAAACGAGTGCACAAAGTACACTTTCGCCGCAGCTGTAGCCACTGGAAGGGCCGAGAAGAGCGCCGACTTTTTCCACGCAGTGATACCGTTCCAGCCAATGTGAGGCACCGCCACGTGGTCGGACGCAAAGCGGGCGACAGTGCCCTTGAGCACCCCCAGTCCCCGAAGCTCGGGACACTCTTCCGAGCCTTCAAACAGCGTCTGCATGCCCAGACAGATGCCCAGAAACCGACGATTGGCAGCCACGTACGCCCGCAGGTCGGTAATGTAGCCACTTGTCTGCAGAAACTCCATCGCGGCGCGAAAGTTCCCCACGCCCGGGAAAATGAGCACCTGCGCGGTCCGAATGTCGGCGGCGCATGCCACGTCTTTCACCGAGTGACCCGCGGCGCGGATGGCGTTCTTGAGACTGCGTACGTTGCCCGCGCCGTAGTCCAGTACCGTCACTTCGACCATGACACGCAATTGCTCGAGCACTCGATTGGGTGGTGGTCGTGCTCGCGGATCAGGATCGAATACCGGTATTCGAACGAGCTTCGTCGTGAAGTAGCTGGATCGTGCGTGGCCTAGTTTAGGGTATCGGTACGGTCCATGATGCGTGTTGCTGTAATGGCGCGCGCGTGTGTGTTGCGTTTGTGTTTGTGTCTGTCTGAAATAGAGATAGGGGTTGTAGCTGGTCAACAACACCTGGGATGCAGCATGACTTTTTCGACAGAGAGGTTGATAAGCACTGCACGCATGTCTGTCCTAAACATGTTGACTGGATGCTGAATAGGTCTCGTGTGATCCATGAGATGTATGTGTGTATGCACCACGTGGTCGTGTCGTTCAGCGTGGTACGACCGGTGCACGTTGTAGAAAAGTGCGTCTCGCCGCTGGTCAACCGATGCAGCGGGCGTCCAGCGAGCGGGTGGTAAGTCACTACGAGCCCTTTACAGCCTAAAGCAGTGCAACGTCAATACTCTCCCGCTTGTCGCTCGGCCTCTGCAGCAGCGCATTCTCTTTTCATTTGCATTCCACCTCGACGCGCGCTATTCCCTGTCGCCCACTCACCCGCTCATCAATGAAGGTCGGTCTCCTTGCCTCGACACTCTTGGCCGTTGCCAGTCTGGTTCAAGGTGATCGAATGCAAAGTACACTTCAGCTTCCAGTCTCTGCACAGAATGAGAAAGCAGAGGTTGACGCGGTCACGCCTGCACCCACGACGTACGCTCCAATGCCGGCACTGGCACTGACTGACGTGAATCGTCCGACGCCAGCACCGACAGAAGGGGCGACATACACCGATCGCACAGGTGCGAGGCACTCGACTGGGACTGCCGTCGGAGTAGCGTACATTACCACGCGGTCAGCGTACGAGGCGGAAAAGAACGCTGGCAACAGCAACAGCACGATACCCATTGTGGTCATTGCCTGTTGCGTTGGAGCGATTGGTGCAGTGGCCGCTGCGACGATTATCAGCAAGCGCAGGACTGAGGCTGCTGACACCGAAGACGAGAGCGAGACGGGGTACTCGAATGCGATGTGTACGCCCGTGGCAACGGACAAGAGGAGCTATTCCGGCCTTATTGCATTGCCCGCCGAAGTATACGAGGTAGACTACATTGACGAGCTGGACGAGCTGGACGACATTGACGCACATGCTGTGTAAGTTTGTCAGTGTCAGTGTGTCAGACAATGTGAGGCATCAGCGGACAGCAAAGGATCGAACTTTGCTGGATCGGAACACGACAGACGCTGCGCGCTTCTTGATCGCCGCTGACCGTTGAACGCGTATGGTAGTTGCCACGAGGCTTGAGCTGCGAGCAAGGGTCTCTTCCTGTAGTCGATTCACCAGTGCGTTAAATTGTAATGGTGCGATGTGAATGTTTGCAACAAGAATTGTTCTGGTGTGACGTACAATAGCCGACGGGCGCACGTGCTTTTGACTGCATGGTAATAGCTAGCGGTGGTGTGTATGTGAAAGTAAAGGGGTGATGCATTGGTTGCGCAGGTAACGTTACGTCTTCTCGGCGCTTGATTGATGCCCTCTTTCTTTGTTGTCGGTTCTCCACATTTATCAAGATTCCTTCGTGTGACTACAAAGCACCGTTACAGTTCAAGACCTGCATGTGAAGGATACGTGACCGCATGAGCCATACGAGTGAGATTCGACGAAGGTCTTTGTCAAAGCGAGCGCACTTTCGCACACAAGATGTTGTTGTATTGCTGAACATCGATGGACGCCAGCCACGTCCAGTCCAAAACAATAATCTGCTTTCCGAAGACACGACACTGCATCTGCTGTGCTTGGACGTCGACCCACAAGCTTATTGGGACCATGTTGTGCATGTAGGCTCCGATAGTGAAGAACTGATCCGATTCCTACAGCGGTTGCAATTGACGAGCGTCGGTTGGCTCTTGTAAAGTGAATGGAACCGCGGCAACGCTCTTCGCGACTATCACGTGGCTCGCAAACGCTAAAAAAGATCTAGTTGCACGCCACCTGGTCGTTGAATCTAAAAGTCATCTCGTTCGGGGTGACCTGACAACAACAATGATACACTGCACATTCGTAAGCATACACGACCAACTCCACGAAGCGACAGATTGTCGACTTTGAAGTCTAATCCGACATCCAAATGACTTATCCAAGTAGCCTTGCCAGCACCCGACGGCCTGACAGACGACGTTTGCTTACGCACACCTCGATGAATCTACAAACGATGTGTGCGGACACGATATTGTTAGCCAGATCATCTTCTTTGCTGACCGCCACACATTAAGCAGAGATGCAGCCGTCATTACGGCACAATTACATGTTGGTGTCCGCTGTACATGATCATGTTGTAGAAAAACATCATTGCAAACGGTAATGCGGTTTTCATCCCCGCTACTACATCGAACATCGGCATCCTACAGTCGTTGATGAGTACCTTTATGTGTAGTAAGTACAAGTTGTCCTCTGCGGACAGTCGCCCACTTCATCGTAGCTACAGCTGACCATTGTAGCAAATTCATTTCCCTTTCGTAGCGGTATCTAGTTAGACGAACATTTGACCAGCACTCCTTCGTAGACTGGGCGATACCTCCCGCCCTTGTCACTTTTGTGAGCGTTTCGGATGCTATAAAGCTTGGCGTGACGGTGACACACACAAGATCTCTCTTTGTTATCTCTCTTGTTACGCCCGGACATACCAAATCAATATGAATTACAGTCGGCATCCGACAGTCTCAATCGCAAGTGGAGCTGGACACACGTTTGATCAATCGATCATTTGCCTGCACCAGGATCGACAAAACGCTTCGCAATGTATCGGCACGACATGTCAATGCGAAAATTGTACGGCTCGTGTATTGTGAACCCACACCACAGTACTCATTCGGTGGCCGTCGTAGCAACCACTATTCGTTGCTTATGCGACGACAACCGAATCCACAGCGTGTCGTTCGCTGTGACACAGCTTTTTTTCGTACAAAAATGCAAGTGATAGGCGCCGATGAATCAGCAGCTTCCACACGCAAGCCTAGGTAGACGTCAGTTGGAGGTCATGAGGGACTGTAAAGCCTTACCTACGAGAGGTTGGCTTCGGAGCAGAAGCGCAACCTTTTGGTAGAATCCAGCGCTGTAAACGTAGGTTTGGAAACGACGCAAAAGCGTATCGAAGAGGATATGGCCATAAGTGCTTGAGGTGCGATCACGGCGCGCTCACTCGTATGCCAAGCTAAGATTACGTAGTAGGAAGACAGACGCTGCTCATGTAAGAAACACAATTCGAAACCTTGACACCTGCTTGTGTTCCTCTTACACATTGATGCACGCGACAGCGGAGGGTCATGCCTTTCGGGGGCGTTGTGCTTCAACAAGGTGTTCCTGCCGAGAGGCCAAATGCTCAGTAACAGGCTTTACTGGGTATTACTAAAGAGTGGTATGTACCAGACGTCGCTTTGATACCTTGCTTTCGTCTCATGAGGAATTAAACCGTCATTCGCTAAATTGTAACCTTTCTTACCTACCCAGGGCACCAAAACAGTTCATCACCTTGCTATCCATTGACAAATATGTTTGCCGAAACCCCCGTGCCTTTTGGCCTCCCTAGAATAAAACGAGCCAATCTTTGCTTGCACTGACACAGTATAAGCTACTTGCACTGACACAGTATAAGCTACTTGCACGGACCACAGTGTAAGCAGGTGTCTCATCACCTCACGTCCACTGTACGTGCAGAGGAAGGCTAACGTTCGTAACATACTCCTATAAAAGCAGCCAACTGCTCAAGCGTCGATCTGGTTGGCGGGCATTTCTGGAAGGGTAACACTAGCATACAGAAACGGTCATCACGCACATTTGCGTGCTCGGAAATAGCACAAGCATGCTAAGACGAAGGCCCGACGAAGGCGGCGACTGACTCGCCGCCGGCACTGGCGCCTGCGTCACGGAACGGTGACGAGGGCGCGCAAAACGAGCGAGGCAAGTCAAGCGCGACGGCGGCAAAATCGGCGCCAGCCAACGTGGCGAAGCTGAAGAAGCGCATCGCGCGGCAAGCACTGGCGGGAGCTGGGCCAGATACGGCCGGTGCTTGCCGCGCGATGCGCTTTTTCAGCTTCGCCACGTTGTCTACGGATGCAGCATCGTGGGCTCCACACTGCGTGGAGGCCCACGATAGCGAGCACCGACTCTTGTATAAACGCGCCCGGAACTAGTACCGTTACCGCATCAACGTCTCTCAGCGAGAGACGACGCTCACTGCGGATCGTACTGTCATGGCTTGGCTTGGGGAGAAGATCTACCTCTTGGGTCTGCCGAAGTTTTTCAAGATACACATGTAGGTGCTGAGAGAGACGAGTTTATCTCGTACTTTCCGGAAGCGTCTCTTGTAACGGGGCACACCCTTGCGTGAACTTAACGCAAGGGTTTCGGTGCCCCGACAGACGTACACGTGGCAAGCCAGGAAGCGTAGGTAAGGTAAAAGCAGAACTGTTATATTAATATAATTAAAGCCAAGTTGATCAGGCAATTTACATACCGTGTGATAAACCTATATATCATTGCCTCTTTGCTCACGCAGTCTCTACTGTTCTGAAAAATAACATCGTAGAACACGACATGTTTGTCAACCTGTATAATTGCCTGACTTTATATTTACGGAGATATTTCTATGGCCCTTAGGAGCTCAAGAACTTCCAATAGGGTGGCAGTATAAAAAAGGAATCCTTTGGAGCATTGGAAAGCTATTCAGTATAATAGGTTATATGAACTCAAGTAGAGCATGTGAGCTCACAAGATTGGTTCGCACGTTACCTTATTTCAATAAAGTAGACTATTTACAACCGAACTAGCCGTTGAAGCGCTGACAGATCGATGCGTAAAGTTCTTTAAGTAGAGCGCACCTCACCCATAAGTCTCCTCGTAAATCTTTTGTATTGACGCATCTGCGGTATCACTGCTAAAATCTAATTTAGTGCTTATATCGTTGTCAAGAACAATCTACTTATTTTCGACAATCGCGTCTCGGGCATTGCATCAACTGCAAGTCATCTACGATAATTTGTAGCCTGTCCGCTATCTCAGTGGAGAAAATGGCGTCACTAGAACCAGTATTAAAACTAATTCTTGACTAATGATGTCTTGTATCACTTGTATAAGCGTGAGTCCTACACTCACTTCTGTCCGATTACTCACATATTTATAGTCCGATAGCTTGCCCATTTACCTAGCTGAGCGTATTTAGTAAGAGTATTAGTCCCGCTGTAGCGAGAAAAATTACGGAAGCATAAAATGTCAGCAAATGCTATTTGTACTGTACCGTGCTATTATATGTCAAGCGTTATTCAGATTTATTTTTAGTTAATAACAAGAGTTTTCACATTTTCGCCGACTGATACACCAAAATATTGTGCGTCTTTGAATCTATTATTTTTCACGGACATCTCCCTGGTGATCATTTGTTTTCAACATCCAATAGGTTCTTCTGAGTGCAAGTTGTGCATTACATATAAGGTTTATATCTCTTTATAACCTCAATTCGACATGTCCTTTGTTTCAGCAAAAACAAGCTTGCGAGAATTTACTTTGTTAAGGTCACTAGTACATCGTACACATTACATAGTACTCATATACGCATGTTACTCCAAACGTGTTTGTCACACACATGCTTTTAAGCACTGCAAAATACATTATCACACGATGTTTTAGCAACATATTGCACTAAACGTATGTTCTGATTATTAAAGAGAAGTAAAAGACCGTTGTCATTTCTACATAGAGTTCAGTTACACATCTTGCGTCCAAATTGTACAAATACAATATCTTGCTATATTTAAATTATCCTAATCATTCATGAATGTATTCTTGATTCTGATTCTTGTTCAGTCTTTGCGTCTAGATTCCTAATAACTCAATGCTTGGTTGGCACAAGTAATGTTCGCTACTATGCTAGCATCAACTTAACGCTCGACACATACATTTCGGCCACAAAATTGGTTCTACAACGTAGGCCGAAAAGATGTAATGTTTTAGACACTACCATCTTGGAGATGAGCCACTTGATTACAAATGTATCGTATTCGAGGCGTATAGTCTCATTTAAGTGCCGCTCTTTGCGTCATTTAGTGAGTATACCCAATCATATTCTTAGTCATGTTCTACAGCACATGATACTGCGCGATAAACCACTGTATATTATTAGATGTGATTGATTTGCATTGCTTGTATGATGTAGACAACTCCACATTTTACCAACCTCTGTGGCCTAGTGGAAAAGCACTGGCACTGAAATCGAGAGGTACGTAAATTGATACCAGCGCAGGGGTAGTACAGAAAGACAGTTTATGTCACCTTCGTCGACCATGTTTTCACTCGTCCCCGATCGTTTTTCGCACGCTGTTCGCGGTTTCCAGATTGAACTCCATTAGCAAGTGGTCATTCATGACCTTCTGACTTCAACCATATCTTTTGGAGCCGTCCAGCTCAATGCGAAGCCCTAAGAATTTGTTTACGTTCACAAAGGTCTTAATCGAGAGTAGCTTCGTCTACACGAATTAAATTGTCCACTGCGTTCTGGTCGGTATCTGTGACCAACATGTCATCGCTATAAACACCAAAGACCGTGCACGTCTTGCCGTTGTACTTGTAGGATAGGTACATATCCGTAATAAACTGATGAGAATCCTCCTTAACGTAGCTCGGGATCACATTATTTGCTCCAAAGTCCCCCGGCTTGCTTTCGGAAATCGATCGTCTTCTTCACTAGTAGCGCCAAGTCACTTAACGTCCGCAGTACGATTTTTAGTCTCCTTGTCATTTAGAACCATCCATATGGGCCCATTCATGTAGATGTCTTGTGGCGCCTCTTTTCCTGCGTTCTAAGTACGCATTTGGGGGTTCATCGACGTGTCGAGCCGGACGTCTTGCCACCTGGAGAGCGCCAAAATCAGTTCTGCCGTGCCCCAATCCATGACCGCAACGAACGTGAGCGTATTTTTCACACTGAA
Source organism: Hyaloperonospora brassicae (assembly GCA_947650285.1). Taxonomy (NCBI): domain Eukaryota; phylum Oomycota; class Peronosporomycetes; order Peronosporales; family Peronosporaceae; genus Hyaloperonospora; species Hyaloperonospora brassicae. The sequence continues at coordinate 88,600 of CANTFL010001154.1, read as the reverse complement.
CACTTGTTAATGTTCCGTGAATAAACATGCGATTACATTGTACCGTATAATGCCTCCATTGTCGTCGGTCTTGGTCTTGTAAGCCCACTTGTTGAGAGAAATGCGAGCGCTTAGGTGATACCTCGGTGTCCTAAACGTCATTTGACCTCAAGGCATCTACCCCTCCAGTTGTAGCAGGCACTCACTGCTCTCGGTGGTAACCTCGCATAAATTCATCGGAATATTTGGGATATTCCACGATGACCATATTCACAACACATTGATGATCAGTCGGACCGAGTCAGACGACCCCTAGGCTGTTGCTTGATGGATGACCTTGTTCTGTATTGCGCCATACTCCATCTGGACTTCCGACTCTTGAGAGCTCTCTAGACTCCGTTTTTTTGCCACCCGAGTGTTATCAAGCGCTTTTGTGTTGACCACATATCGTCTCCTCATGACGATTGGCATTCTTTAAGTAAGACTTAGGCTGTCCGTTCTGTTCAACCGACATTTTTTGAGTTTTTCAGGCATGTTGAGTGACCACAACTACCTTGTTCTTCGAATGTACACTTTGTCCCCCTTCGTCACGATTCCTTTCCGCATACTTTTGGCCGCCTTCCCCCGACGCCAAAACATTTTCCTCGCGTTGACACACATCGTCCATTCAGAACCAAACACCACAATGTCGTTTGGCATGAGCACCGGCATTGATAAAAAAAAGCTGCGATACAACACCAGGGTTCGACGGTTCTGTTAAGGTCAAGGACGAACTCTCATACTTAGCAGCAATACCTCAGAAAGACAATGGTAGGTATTGAGTCGAACACCGCACTTCGTTTCATATTGTAAATAAACGATGTATCCGTTCAACCTTACCATTTCTGGATTGATTCGTTGCTTTGCGTACTTGACGCGATAACGAGGTCACCTTGCAAAACATATCCAATGTCTTATATTCACCACCCAGTCCAATCAATTGGATCCTTCAATTGAACCCACATTCAAAACGCACGAGGCAGTTCTTGAATTTAAGCGCAGCAACATCATTGGGCTTTGCCAAAAATACACAACAATAGTTTAACAAATGGGCAACAACGTTGATCAGGTGGCGATTGCCTAAGCAATCTCGTGAGGTCATCGAGCCTTTGAGGTCGATACAGGTCACCCCAATAATTACATCAATGGGCAAGTGGTTGCCTGTGTCTTTCTTCAACTGCGCTCTCTCGGCTTTTTTCTTTGAGCACACTTGAGAAAATTCATGAGTGTCATGTCAGTTAGTAGGATGGCCGACGCCGAGTCTTTAGCCAGTTTGATGATGGTTTCGGAACATAGATAGCCCAATCGGCGATGATGGTGCTGAAATGTACCAATCTGAACATCCAAGTCAGTGCCAAGGGAGTTGAGCACAGCCATCATTCCTTTGTTAATGGGCCCCTTCTCTGCGACAACCAACACATTGTTGTTAGATGTAGCAATCATAATCGGTGTATCTCCGACAACGCAAATCAACACACGCCTACCTCTCTTCGGTATCCTAATACACATCCTATAGCCTCAAGCTTACCATACGAATAATATTACGCTCGAAGTTTGCGGCGTAATGAACACCGAGGGGTCGTATAGTGTTCACGCCTCCGAGCGCTACAACTTCAATGTCGACACTTCCTTGCTTGGTCACACGTAGAATTTCTCCATCAGTGGCCGCAGCCAAACATTCGATTTGACAGTCCTCGGGTTGACCAGCAGACTCAAGTCGTTGACCAAGTGTATGCTAAAACGACTGTCAAGAGTCCAAGGGTGTCTTAAAGGCCATTACCATTACTAATCGCGAATGTTAAGTAGACCTTGAAGCTCTCTTCTCCATTTGAGGGCATCTTAACCTAGTGTGTCCGACTTCGCCAAACTCATCGCAAGAACGGATCGTCACTATACGATATGTTAGCCTTCATCTTAGCCTTGACCTAGTCCTGCGGCTCTTTCCTTCTCTCAACAGCGTTTATTACATTGCGGCCTACATCCTTCGCGTGGGTGTCGACCTCCGTCGACTGTGTGAACTGCGCTAGCTCTTCAAACTGGTGTAAGGCTCGATGCGATAGATGTGCAACATGGATAATATGGTGGTACGCATATGCGGGTCTGCATAGTGGACAATGTTGTCAAGCATTAAGCTGTCCAAACCATCACACGCATCACTCACCGCTTTTATGTACAAGGAGTGATTTGTTTAACTTCTGTGGCGTGCCTCTAGCATCGTAAACAAATTCATGCTCGGGGCATGCAAAATCTTGGTGTAGAAAGTCTGAAGCAATCGTAGCATACCATGAAACAAGTTTTGGCTTTAAGATCACCAAGTCTTGACCCGTCGACGGGTATGCGTAGGTGTACCTTACACGCAACATGTCGACCTAGGACATCAACTTTAATGTCCGCCGGCCACGCGAACCCACACGCACGCTCCGCGAACTTGACTTGGCAAAAAAATTAACTCGAGGAACCCACTACCGAGACCATTATAAAACATTTTGTCGTCAAAGGGTTGTAGCGCGAACTTTTGATGCTATGCGTCCGCCATGCCTGCAACCTACGGGGCAGGATTAACATACATTCTGTTGGGCACATTTACATCAGGATTGTAGACAGCAGGCATCCCCTTCCTGTGACTTAAGGGTACATCACCCGGAACCATGTTAAAGTTCTCTCTAGCATGGTTCACAAGTCGTCCATCAAATTCACTGTTTGTGACGCCTTGCCCTGAAGTACGTCGCTTTAGACACATTCGGGTAGATCTTTCCGGTGCGTAATGTATCTTAGGCGATCACTTGAGCTTCATTTGCAAGATAGCTGCTGATTATTGCGACTATGTTACCCACCTTTAATTCGAGCTCTTCACTGTTCTTTATCGTGTCTTTGAATCTGAAAATTCACCGGCGGAGCTATTATCGTGTTGATCTGCCTTAGATTTCTTCACCTAAAATTTGTCTGTCTCCTCTGGGGAAGATCATATAAGGCGACTACAACAGCATTTCCTCGCAAAGCGCTCCGATTAATCATATCTTGTCCAACGAGAAGAAACAAGATCAAGCATTTTCGGTCTCTCATAGTAGATTGTTACATCGGACTTTTAAAGCCCATACGCTTTGCCTATCAATATCGGACTTGAAAGCAGTTCATACAAAAGCCTATGAAGGGGTATATCCAAAAATTACTAAGCAAAGCAGACATTTAAACGGCTTTTTCGTGCAAACATGCTCAAGAAAATGTACGCAGCAAAGATACCATCATTTGCGCTAATTGGTCGCCAATCCTGATAAATTGCCAAGTATTTTAAATAATATCATGGACCAATCGATCGAATATGAAGGAAACCATTGCAATCCACTCACCCGACAGATCGTATTGAGTTTCTCAATCGCACGGTGTAGATTGACCTTTGACGATCATCGATGATACTCAAAATCTGTAAGCTCGCGATTTTTGCGCACTCTGTTCATCGAGCGGAAAGATTGCGAGCTTACAGAATTTGTTTACCTATAAATACTCTTGTACAAAAAACTACCAATGGGTACATTTACGGCCCCAGACTGTATGAATCTCATTTTCGACAACCCATTGTTTGAATTAGTATACCTGAATAATTTTCTTGTGTTTTCCACCGCAAACCATGATCATCTCGCTTACTTTAGCACTAATATCCATCGACTGCATGCGTATGATATTTTGCTGAGCACACAAAACCACATTTCACGCACATGAGGTCGTTTATTTCAAATTTACGCTCACAGCATATGGAATGAAGACCAAAGATAAATAGAAAGAGGTAGTACAGAAAGTAAAATTGCCACGTAACTAAAGGGATATTTACCGCTTCTTAGTCATGATCAACTACTATCAGGGCATTCTTTCGCACTATCCAAGCCTATGTAAGCCTCAATACCGATTTGCAAGCGTCAAAGTACCCTTGATATGGATCCTATGTCATACGAAAGATTTCAATACATCAAGCATGTTTTCGCGGAAGCGGTAATGCTAGCGCTCGTCAAATTAAAGAAGCCGTTTGATGTATACTCCTGATGCTAGTGGAACCTCATTGAGCGAAATTATTATGCAGGAAGAAATTGTTCAACGTGTTATTCGCAAAGCAGTCATTACAAGCATCAGATGAATCGCACCACCGTCGAATTGGAGCTTTTTTAATCGTGACACTTCTGCGATGATACGTACCAATGCTCGTCGGATTTCTTGTAATGATGCGTACTGACCGCAAACCTTGTTTAATCGACATAAACAAGCCTACGGGTAAAGCGTTGGATATTTCCACTGTCCGATAATCAATTACCGCTAAGTACATGTCAGAGATATAATTTCGGTCCCGATGCTTTATCCCGCATTCGACTCGCTACGAGAGGAGGTCCATTGCCAATCAACAAAGTATATACTATTCTACGTCTTCGAAGAATATTTACAGCCCCTTCAACCTCATCTATGAATTCGTGCTGACTGTGCTATTTAAAATAAGTTTCGTGATTAGAGGAAGACCATGCGATAAATTTTTCAACACGTCTCATTCAATATTAGTCGATAATTGTAAATATAGGCTCGTGTGGAAATTTGCATATCATTTTATTTGTAATTACACTTGTGATATATGATACAGCATACCTGACTTCTTCTACGTATAAATTTTCGACATTGGGCACGTAATAACATCCACATGAATATGTTTAAAATATATGTAGTAGTTTCGCTCGAACCTATTCCTCCTGCATTATTTAGTTTATTCACATTGTTATCCGACTACATAGCTTTTTTTGCAATCAAATCGAGCATTCATATTGTTGTATTTGTAGACCTTATATCTTATTTGTAATTCCGTTTTTCAGGATTAATGCTGTCGCTGAAGCAGCTGAAACATGTTTTCGCAATATTTTATCGAAGCCGTTGATTGGAAGATATACATGTTCTACAAATAATTTCACGCTGGGAGGGGGCCTGATTTCAAGTTCAATAATTACGACGTTTTGAATTCAAATTCCGAAATCGATTTTGAACCCGGCCTCGAAGCCGATCTCTTATCTGGTATTTTTAATAAAAAATTAATTTCAACCGACCCGGTCAATCAGCTAATCCTCATGGGATCAATTTTATGGTGCATCCTTATACACTGCCTGCAGTGGAATCGTGCGATCCAATTTACACGCCTGTAATTCGAAGTCTTCAACCCTTATGCGGAAAACTTGACTGTTTACCACTGCGTCGTAGATCAAGTATCTCATCTCTCTCGAACAGTATACAAAGCTACTTTAAATTTTGTTTGATTTGTTATCGGTATCGACACAATCTTCACAATCGACCACTTAAAAAACATGCATCATAGAAAGGACCGCCTAAAAATGCGACAGTAGCTAGAAAAGAGTCGTAATCAGTAGATAAGAAAGTATCTAATAATTTTGAATATTGAAATTTAGGTCATAGATCAAACATGCTAAATAGATTCCAAATTGCTAGCTCGAGTGACAAACCTTACATTGGCATACAAATGACATCGAAGTTCAGCTCCTGTACGCATTTGCGACGCGCACAGACATCCTGTGCATAGATATTGATTGTACGCCTTTGACAGACGCTCATCATCACTCAATTGTTTTATGTCCAGTTCCGATCCAACTTGCTTTTTACGACGACATTCCATAATAATTATGTTGGCGACAATATGTTGTTTGATTACAGCTTATCCGAAGACTTTAATATATATGTTGCCGTGTGAGAAAGTTGCCATTTCTGTATCGTTGTAGAGACAATATAATATATAAAGTGTTTCTTTGACATAGTTCTTGTCTGTAGTTTAAACAATTTCTGCTATTTGGAGGCCGCGATAGTTGTCTCTCGTGTCCATCTTGCTGTTGGATTTGAGATTCTCATTTTAAGTTGCACACTCATATAATCGTCTCTCTTTAAGACTATAGATTTAAGTTGACCTTCGACCTGATGACGGATTGAACAAATTTGCAGAATTCAAAGCTCCTTATTTTAACCAAAGTTTTGTGAAGTCACCGACTAATCCACTATATTCATATTTTGATGATTTGTTTCACGGCGGGAACCCATCGTATACACCACATACAGCACATGTGCTTTAAACGAGTAAATTGGCGTTTTGTATTGCAGCGACCACTTGATATATTGTTATGGCTTTCACCGAATCTAACTTTTAGGTTTAATTAAAATTTGTTATATCTTCCACCTTATTCAACATTTTCGTTTTTGTGACGATTTTATCTAGGCAATTCAGAGCAGCTTACATGTCACTGAAGACATGATAAACCATGATATTTGGGAAGTAGGTAAACTCGATCACAACATTATGTTTCAGTTACTGAGTTTGAGCCCAAAAATGATCTATATTTTACTGTCTCGAGTCTAGCTAGAGGGTGTGTAAGATCATTGCTTGTGCTGGTTCATTATGAGTATTCTTGGCTTGTAGAATATCTGATTATCATATTGGAAGGTATAAGAGTTTATAAAACCTATATACTCATTTATAACAATTACCAAGCAAATCATTTTTACATCCAGCCGACAAACACACTCGATAATTGGTCTATAACAATCGACGCTCAAAGTACCATTACCATTCCAAGAGACTAAAATTTAAATCATGATGAGTTTCTTCGCGTCAATACGACTTTTTATTACGAATTTTGCTGTCGCGTATCGATGGATCTGAAAGCAGCATTCGTACTATGAATCATTAAAGCCGGTCAATACACGACTTCTTACGAATATCTCGCATGCTTTCAACGTCCAACGTTCCTTAAAAGCTGACATTTAATCTCCGACGACTGAATGATGTGCGTTTTATCCAAATAAAATATTAAAACCTTTTTGTGGGAGCATAAATCGAGGTTAACCACTTAGAATTTCACTTTTTTTAACCTGTCTATGATTCAGGTGCCTTTTCGAGACTTGTCCTTGAGGCAGCTTTCACATATATGGTTCAAAGTTGGGCTAATGAAAGTAACTTTTGTAACCTTATGGCTCAATTTTGCTATGTTACCCATAGCAAAGTCCTTTCGGCGCACTGTCTATGACTCCTGTAGACGAATAACTCGCTTACGAACGATCTATAATCAATTCATTTACTGTCTTTTGGTTCTACGTCAATTCAATGCTACTCGATGGCGCTCTTCTAATATTAATTAATCTTGCTTATATTAATCTCCTACTACCCTGGCCTATGGGGACTATGTGCAGCAGCTAAAATTGAATTCGCACATCTGTCAAGTGCAAAAGATTGATCAAAGCTTACTATTAGCTCATACATTTTAGTCATTGTTTTTTTCCAGAAACATAAAATAGAGAACATGCTGAGGTTGCTGTTTGAGAGAGATTTTTTTTGCAAATTGGTGTATTTTGGCTCTTAGCTCGCAACCTCCAGTTACTCGTCCAACCCTCCTATATTATTCTACCTACATGTTATTAACCGTCACATTGCGCAATACTAGTGGTTTGGAGCATATTAGTTATCGCTACATCGCTCATTGCTAATACAGAGCATATTAGTAATCGCCGATTTTATTTTAACACTCCCACTCAACTCAAATTACTGGATGATCTTAAATCTAAATATGCTTGGCTGAAGCAGGTACTTGCGCTGCTTAGTCCTAGAGACTTGGTAAGCATATTTGATAGTTGGTTCCCCTTCTTCAAGTACTTACATGTGATGATTTCGCAGACCTTATTTTCTCGGATGGAGTGGTAAAGAATCTCGACGTGCTTGGTCCTGGCATATTATCTTTCGTTGCTTGCAAATCCGTTTAAATCTTGATTATCTTTCCGGAATCATGTCTCTCTCACTTACACGTGACCGAGGACTTTCATCATTGAGCGTACCCACATCTCTGCTTCGAGTACACAGGCATAAAGCCATGAACGTCGCCTTTACCAATTACAGAGCTATCGTGCGTTGATATGTGTACTTGAACACGACAAGGGCGTCACCGATCATCACCATTTATTCTGAATACGGGTTTCGATCTTCGATGTTGCTTCCTCTATCCGCGTCCAAGATTTATTTAGCTTGTATATCGAACCCGCTGCCGTCGTAGATAATGTCACAGTTTTCGGTTGTTTTGAGATACCACATAACACGAATGGAAGCCTTCCAATATTGCTATCTTGGATTCTTTAAGAAACGTGACAACTACGAGATGACATACACCACATCGGGCGCATACATGTTAAGATGTATCGTACACAACCATTAAAAGATCAGCACACGTGCAAAAAAATTTCTCGTTCAGGGTCTATGTCTACAATTGCATCTTCGATATATTCAATACCAATTCACATGTATTTACCACTGTTTTGACGTCCTCTTGATTAAAACGATAGATCGTGCCATCGTTATAGTTACAATTTTAAATCATCAGTGTACTGAAGTTGCAATCATGATCTATTCCGTTGACGATACTAAACTTAACCTTACCCAGCGCATTCATTGAAAATTTTGTTCAAGTGCTATCTTGACCTTCTGCATATATTTGCTGGGTATGGCGCAATGATGAAATTTTCAACATAGAGACACACATCGACAAACCTGCCATTTTCCCTTAACGTGGACACACTTATCTGCTTTACTGCTTTGAATTGTAATAGTTACAAATACCGCATAAATCGTGTTGTCCCATTCACTTGCAGCTTGCTCGACTTTGTAGATTGACTTATTCATCTATTACATCATTTTCTCTGCATCAGCTATATCAGTAATTACCTCCATGAGCACTGATTTATTTATATTTCCGTTTGGATACAACGTGACTGCAGTTATCTGTTCGGTCACCTATCCCTTTACCACCACTACATCCACCATAATTCTGATCGAGTTCATGCTCGCCGCGAGAGAGTATATCGCCAACAGTCGACCCCGAATTTCTACTTAAATCCTTTTGTACCAAGGCGGGACTTTTGCCGAACCATATTTCCGTACTCGCTGTGATTTTAGCGTAAATAATCATCTACACAAATTGGTCTTTAATTCTCCACCTTCGGGACCAGCTTCCATATACCATTTTCGAGTAAAAAATGTTTTCAGCGCTCGTAGCCTTCGCCCGTTCCCTGGCGTCGTAGCTTTCCATGGCATAATTAAATATTGTCGATGGATCATCTGCATCACCAATTCGTGCCTCATAGGCTAGAACAACCTCTTCAAGTAGGCTATCATCATAAACAAGAGGTCTCTTGGCTGTTGGAGGATAGAAATGAACGTCATTGTTAGGTCCGTCGTCGCTGTTCATTATGTGCTCTACAGCCCCAAACGATACATTAACAAGCAGAGCTGGTTCACTTGTACGTCAAGGACTTCCGTTTTCGCCCGGATTACCATAGAGTCGTTTGCTGATGAATCATGTACCCGATCAAATGTCGTCAATTTCATTCCTGACATTGCAGACTCATGTTAGTATTTATGCATCTTAACGTCTATAAATGGGTCTTCTTTTAATTCCATCTGTTCATCATCCAGGAGTGGTTTCCTCCCTAATCAATTCCAATTCTTTTCGTCGATATTCTTGATAAAGTTGATGATTTCCGTCTTCCCGTCATCGACTGGTTGCAGATTCCATTTCACTCGCCGTCGTCGAGCTTCACTGATCTTGACTATCTGGTTAAAAGTAGCCCCGCATAATTGACGAGATTTGTATTTGTATTTTTCATAGCCAAGAAACATACAATTGAACCACTTTGTCTGGAACTTGGTGCGTTTAGCGTATTAAACATGATCATAACCCATAATTTAAAACGATTGTATTCTCGCGCAAAAACGAATTATTGCCTCTCGTGTCAAAAAAATATAACTCCTTGCTCGCCTATTTTGTATCATTCCACCTTCTCATCTAGATTTTCTGCGTGGTAAACAGCGAGCATATTTACTCCCTAGCTGGTACAGTTATCGACACTAATTATTTAACAAACGTCTTTATCATCTTTTGAAGTAGCGTAGCATTTTGCATATTCGACGCCTTGGATGTTGGTAACATAGGCAGGAATGGACTTCAGCGCGTGATATAAAGAGTTAATTCCATATTTAGGTTGGCGTGATCACCCCCTTTACACCAGATATACACTGTCACGAGGTGATGATGCGTGTATGTCGAATTCAAATTATTACGAGAGACGGTATATGTCTGCTCTACGTATGCACTACCTCAAACATGAAATTATTCACCGCTAAGCATCTAATTTAGCTCGCAAACGAGTGAACACATCCTTTAAGTATCTTCTCAAACATCGGGTTTGCAATTTTATATCTGACCATCTGCGTTGGAAGGTAGAAGTAGATATGTAAGACCGAACCCACGAAAACAAAACATGAATGGTTCATATTATGCCGTAAAAAGGAGGTATTAATCGGAGTCGAGCTAGAGATGAAGTCCATGGGGTCAAACTGTGGAGAAGTGCGGAGATTTCATGATGGATAGTTTGGATCGTGTGAGCCTCATTAAGTAGGGAACCATTTTGATCTGGTAGACCGCGCTCGGAGATGGGCCCGTTGGCACGATGAATGGGGTCAGTTGACGGAGTGAAGGAAATGGTTTTCAGAATTATGGGGATTAATGTACCATACAGTGTGAAGGAGTATAGTCAAATATCGATGATTGGCCGATCCCGATCCGCGATCAAGGCCTTCGATCAACAAGCTACAAGAACAGAATTTCTGTCCTCCTAAAGCGATGTATTACATCGAGAAGGAGTAATCGATAACGAACAATGAGCTATGAATGAATGGGTATCATGCTGGAAGATTAAATCATCAAGATCATCAAGCATGCTATATTAAGGAAGTGACAGGGATCTGATCGTGGATGCCCGATCAAACACGCAACAAATTGATTACGATCCATCATGGGTGTGTAAGATTTGATTATTCGAACACATGTTAGTGCGGACCACATACCGCGATCCACTACCCGAGCGATCCGCTACACGAGCTATCCGCTGGCCGAAGCGATCTACTACCGAGCGATTCACTACGGAGCGGTCAGTCAAACGTTTATCTGATTCGGACCACATGATGCAAGAAATGAAATACATAGACAAGCGATACGCATCAGATGTCCTAGCGAAAAGAAAGACATAGTCATACTTTTTTGGTTGGTTGACCTTAAACCGAATTGAATTTGCAATGAAAGATACACGTCGAGTTCTCCCGGTCAGGAGCTCTTGCCTCTTATCAAACAGAGAGTACCCGAGTCCCTACGAACTTCGACTCTGATCGTGGCGTCAGGCGGAACGTCAGTTCTCACTCTCCGCATACTGCGATTGGACGCAGTGAACCTTACGGTTTAGATTCGAGATCGCGAGACGGCTTAAGTGGTTAGACGGCTCGCGAATCAAGCTTTACCCTCGGATAAAGGCGTCTCTGGAGAGCGCCCCAGGATACACGCGATCGAGTAAAGAATTTGCACTCGATCCGCCCCTACTTATGACCGGGTAAGAAGTTCCACCCGGTCAACCCTATCCCTAAAACGTTCAAGTTTAGTCTCATTTCAAGTCCACCGAGAAAAGCGCAATTCGCTTCACCGGCGGCTACACAAGGTGAGCAAAAAAAAAACAGAGCACGGAATCGGAGTACACCCCCGGCAGTCGGTCGTCCGGGCGCCAGTGAAGAGTTGGTATCGTCTCGGGAAACGAGCTATCACCACCCTACCGCAGGAATATTGTTCCGGTAATGATTAAGCGCAAATGTCAGTTATGAGAAAATTCAGAACAGAAACAAAATTTCACCATCTTGCTTGATGTGTCACCAACGTTATTAAAAAATGCTAAAATCATGCAATCGTCTTCTGGTTCCAAAGCGGTTTTTGACAAAGACAGACAACTACAACTCTGTCAAAACCGGTGCACTATAAAACAGTGGACGGTATGAAGTACTAGGCTCCATTCTGTGACGAATCGTGCAATATTCGGGCGCAATTACGCACGAGATTTAAGCTTGAGCGGTCGTGATATAATCTGCTGACCGTGAGACAAGTCTTCTTACGGTCAAGCTGACCACTCATCGACTTATATTGCCACTTGAACAGGATCTGGCAGTCACCGATCATTCTGATTAAGTTGGAAGCGACGACACTTGGTACAGTTACGGCAAATTCAGTATTTTACAGCATGACGTTCTAAGTTGTGTATCCGCTCGGTGACGGAAGTGTCGGTCGTCAACGTGCTAAAATTGTTGCAAAGCTGCGAGCGGCGGATCTTGAGCAACGAATCGCTGGAAACTACATCGAATAAAGCGTTCTATTCTTGATGAAGTTAAGCAACCTCGTCCTCATCCTATGGTACAATAGTTCGTACACAGGATTAGTAATTAGGGAGCAGTAAACACTACTTAATTACTTAATCTTCTATCGGCGTGCTGTGACGTAAAGGCAACGCGTACAATATTGTGTCGCCACGAAGGAAGTAAAATCATCCTACAATATACGTGATACATCTATGTCCGTACAGACAGTACGAGCCTTCTGTCGACAGTAAAAAGCACGACCACGCATAATATCCATCGATTATATGTTGCGGTCACGATTCATACAAATGGAATGTTTGGGTAGAGAAGATACCTGAACGCTAATTTAATATCGCTTGGCTCGCCTTGCCAGCTTGTCAAACCGACACATTTGTGTTTCGAGAATAGATTAATCCTTGCAAAGCGATCAAGGTGTAACTGTAGCGCGATCAGCACGATGTTTACGTTTTATCAGCTAGGACCAGGTGTCTGTTACGCCCGTGTTTGACATTCTCGCAAGCAAAAAATGTTGAATAAATATGCTACGAATATCAGGTGAACGAATGTTTTATTTCTGCCATGTCTTTCTACCACCACATTGGTAGCGGATATTTAATATAGTTGGCACTTTGCATAAGAATACATCTTTAGTTACCGCGCCATAAGGGTGTCGGACAAAGCCTTTTGTCTGGTGATACAATCATGCCCCTCGCTCCTAGCCAAGCCTTAAATTCTTTTCTTTCTCTGGTATCGAAATGAAACCTACTAGAAGTTACGGTGAGGCCATCGATAAATCAAAATTTATAGGCGCTTGCTAAAGGTTTGTGAGGTCCACATTTCTTCTCTAGGCAAAATCAGCTGATCATTAAATGATCAACTGCTTTTGTGTAAGGATGTGATTTCATTTCTAGTGCTGATATGTGTAGCGTAAAAAGTACAGCTCTTAGCCAAAGGAGGGGTTTCTGCTCAGCGATCATAGTAATTCTTTACAAGAACACGACTCTACGAGTCGACGAGCTTAAAGCTCCGGGTACTTGATCAAAAGACGTTAACGATTCAGTTAATCGACTGCATAGTGCGCTGACTAGTATGTGTCTAAACAAGAATTTACTCTCTTATAATTTGAGACGCTTTAGAAGGTCACGTTCTTCGAATCGATTAAATTAAGAAATTATTTTAATGCAAAAACACACCTTAGATTAAGTTTACATAAAATAGAGAGTAATGCTCTTAAGTGGTATACTTTACAGATCTTATCTTTAAGGGCTGACACATGTCATCCCCTTACATTCCATAGTTTGTTATATTGTCGCATTTGATGTCATCCCATCCCTGGTATAACGAACACATGTAATGTCGGCTAATAATCGACGTGTAACATCGGTACACTCGATCCATCCCAGTATTCAACCTGGACTCATCCATGAAGCTGATGTTATGTGGGTCTACAGCACACTTATATGTAATAAAATTATCTCGAACTCGTGTCCATCGGTTAATGTCAATGCTGGCGGTCATACGTCGAGATAATTGAGCTGAATTCTTAAACGGTTATTGTCGAAACTTGTGACAGAGTCGCTCGAGTGATTTTGTTAAGCAAATTGACTGGCCGTCTAAAAATAAGTTGCATGCTTTACGTTATTCATGCTGCAACTACATGCTTAAACACGCCATATCATCGACATTAAACTACAAGCGACTAAAACCGTCCTTTCTAGCATGCGATACGATGTTCAACCATGAGTATTGAACCCGCACCTCGAGAGCCACCGACTTTATCCTGCTGTAGATTTCCTAGCAATAAATGAGGCTACAAAACCTTCTTTTATACGCTATTCACGAGTGTGAAAAACGGTTAGTCATGATGTCGCTAGCCTTTTTACGCGGGAGATGCTATATTACGAGCTATGCTTTAAAGCTTAACATAATATGGTCGACAACCAATGAACGTTCGGGATTTTGTCGCGACATTCCAATTCACCTTTAATATGTTGACGCCGATGGGAATTTGCATGCACAGAATTATAATTTCCAAATTTCTACTTGATAATAGAAATACCCAGTCACCAAGCATTATGCACATGTTATCCGATGATTAGGTCAGCCACTCTACAAGATGCGAATATATACATAGATCTTACCACTGTACACGTCCTGCACCACGACGAGCGACAATGTTTCGACGCTCAGCATGGTCAAAACGCCTTCACTTGGAATATGCTACCTGGACCAGACATTAGGACAAGGTTGAACACTGTCCACCATCCTCTGAGCTTGCCAGTAAGAAATGCAGCGCCGCATCATAATCATCATCGGTTCGCTACATCAAGATCGAAAGAGGTGGCGACAATTAAAACTGTGGGGTAGATGTTGTCGCCATTTTGTTTCCACTACAACTTTTGTCGACGACTGTAGTAGCGGCTCAACCGTGTAATGCATGCAGCTCTCATCGAATTATTGCATTTACCCGGATGTATATGCATCGATCTTAGCCACCTCAGTAACGCACAATTTATCGATACCCGATCGTCGTTCTTGCGCAACGCATGCTTGATGTTAATTATAGGGTGTTCGCAGCATGGCTACACCATTATAACGATAACGTGTCAGGACCTCGCGTTGAAATTCATATTTATGTAGCCAAACACAAGGTCCTGACTCCCCATCTTTGAAATAATACCGATTCTGATAACATTGACAGGATTCTGCTTGAACATACGCCCTCCGTCGTATTCTACGTTTTTGTCTTCAATATTCGCTGTTAAACACTACAGCCTAGATCTCTTATAAGTATGATGTGAAAAGGAGATAAATCGTCATCATAAAATTACTTTACGTCAAACAGCTACTGATGCTTCGAATGATAAAAGTCTAGACATAATGGAAACACCAGAATGTAGAGGTCACGTCAAAGAATCAAGAAATTCATCTGCCTTACTCGCGCGCCAAATATTTACCAATGCTCGGAAGATAAACCGATACATCTCTTCTACAAATTATCCCGCTCAAGCTTATAGTGCACGATTCATGTCATTTATACATTCTCTTGTAGCGTAAAGGCGGATATATCTCTTTTATGAGCAAAACGCCTAGTGAATATAGTGCGAGTTGGTATTGTCACTTCACAGTGATTGTCATATAGTAAATAGATATTGCGGCATAAATTTACTGGAGCAAGCTCAATCTTTATCTTCTGGGGACGCCTCCAATATGCACCGCTGGGCAGCAAAGACTACATCGTCCACCAATTTCACTCTGTTAGTTTGTAAACAATTAGAGGAAACGTGTAGATGGCATCATGAACCTGACCGAACTACGCTGCATAAATAAGCATCGACCCAGGTAGCATTGAAACGCGAGCAACCGCTCCAACACTTTTCCGCATCCCAATCATAGATACGAGCTATCAGTCGAATGCAGGAATGTATTATTGACTGCACATGTTCATCTACATTGCATAAGCCTACATGTTCCCCGAAATGACTATATCTACGAACATTCGACGCAAAACGTCAGGGTTCGGTCATATCGATTATAACTGGAAAATTGGATCGCGTTTTTAAGCGTCAGCATGCACGTGACCACTTTTTGGCTTTCATAAATACGAAATTCCTGTAAAGGAGAAGAAGATTGCTGAATGTACTGGATTGCGTGCGTATCTCTGGTGTTGCTGGCGAGGACAAGAAATTCCTAACATTTCGCATTTGTCTGTAGCCATCCATAATCATAAGGTCATGTTAACTTTCTCTATTCTCGCTCAGCCTTTTTAAGCTAAACTTACAGTTCCCAAGTCCCGTGGTCGAAACTTAAATGGTAAAACACATCAGAATACCCACTTATTCTTCTGGTTAGCATATATGCACCAGTAAAACATTAAAGGACAATATTTTTGACTCCTGATGACATTCCGGTGACGCCTCTTCATCATGTCTACGTTGGTGAGTCTCTATGCTCGGTTAAATCAAATAGTCGTATATTTCAGCGTTGGATAGGCATGCTTTGGAAGAACCTCGTGCTTCACTGAATGGTTATATCATTTCCGACACTGCTGCTTCTCATGTGCGATTGGCAGGAAATGACGATAGTGTGCAAGATTTTAAGTGGAGTACCCCACGCATAATTATACGAACACTGATCACAGACCAAAGTCTATTAGTCTAGATCGATTAAACGATAATGGTCGAGCACGACTGTGGTCGGCGGAAACCAATATTGGCCGATATGACCTCTCATCTGACCATTCATGGGTAATTCTTGACATTTGCTGTGATGGCGTGAGACTTTTAAATCACGTTTAAATTTCTGACAATAAAAATCGAGAAAATCAAGGATAATTTTATCACTATCATATCACTAAATTTGGTAATATTATCGCAGTAAAATAAGGGTCTACTCATTGGTCAACAAAACCTATTTATGATTTAATTTTAGCTGCTTAATGCGCGCAATGGGTGGTGAGTAGACGGTATCATACATGCTTACTACTGATACAGCTAAGGCACGGCTAAATAAAAAGACATGTTATAAGAAATTGAACATATTTGTAATATTTTTTCTATGAATAATTTGTTATTACAAGCCTTCCACTATTGTGTACTGAGCACGCCATATATCATGGCACTTATTCTTGCTGCAGTGGGTAACTGATTGATGCTCAGTGTATTGAGTACGTAGCTTTCTGTGCCCGGTGGATGGAAATTTTTAATACCAAAATATATACGCGCAGGGATGTTCGAGTTACCCAGTACACTCGTGAGCCTTCTTGAAGTCCGAACGTAACATCATTGTAAAGATTACGAAATTTACAGCGCGTCTCCTGCTGGAAAATGGGCTTATGTAGCTTACATGACATTGGAGGAGTTTCGGTGATGGGCGACTGTTCGCGGCCACGACGTCAGTGAAACGGCCGCGCTGTGATTGAAGTGAACATGATGTAGAGAGGCATAAGAAAGCATAAAAAATTAGTATACTTTAACATTTACACTCAGAGAAAGAGGTTGGTTTGTTTACACAAAGATTTTTATAGGTTATGAGACCCAAAGCGCCAGTTGACCCTACGCGCATGAAGACGCTCTTGCGTCATTGGGCGACCGCAATTAGGTCATTACGCCACCATACCTAGTCCGCAGAGGCAGCGACTAGTGAGGTGGTTAATAGAACCCTCAATGTGAATATTAAGATCCTCCACAAATTCACCGCCACACAGAATTGCATGGATCGTCTCGAGATTTTGCATCTAAAACGAGAGGAGATCGATCGCATGAAGGGATCTCAAGAGACTGGTATTTTTGAATTATCATTTGGAAGAAGTTGAGGTTCGTCATGAACGTAGATGAATGCACTTTTACGCACGCCTCCACCAGTCAGAGCAAATTCGCCGAGACCTCCGCAGTTCTATATTTCTATGTAACGGTAGCATCAATTGTATGCTGCCATGAGCCACGGCCAGGTGAAATCCTAAGCGCCTGCTTCGCAGCGGGCACCAGCACAACTAAATTTACCTCCTGAATACGTTTTACAAAAGATAAGAGGGATTAAAGATCCAAACACTCGCGAAAGATAACTATGAATTCGTCATTTCAATGGAATTCATGTTTACGAAGGAGATAGATCGGGTTTTCTTGGCTGGGGTCATAGTTTCGTCAGGCAGGTTGTCCTGGCTCAAATGGTATGTAATTTTAATTGGTCCGAAGACTTCAAGGCTAATTTACTTTTCATTGCATTTCCTGGATGGTATTGCGCAGTAGCATTATCATAAGCCGCTTGAGACGTGGTGGCAATAGCAATTTAATCTGCAGTATGTTACGGAATGGTTGTATCAAACGTTCCGGACAAAATTTGCCCAAGATCAGGCCAACAACCGTTTAAATGCACGGATATAACCGAAGAGGTCTTGTCCCGAACACTTTTGTACCTCATCGTAGTGAGTAACGAGGCTGCCGTTGCAAAAGATCTGTCATTTGAAATATTGTGCAGTACGCTTTTACTAATTCGCTCAGCGTACTAATAGTTATGTACGATACAAATCGTATAGGTTATTTGACACACGTGAAAGAGCTGACATACTTTTCCTAATTGATTGAATCTGACGTGCGAGGCACAAATAATACGGGAAAGGATGTTTTACTGCATGAAGCGGTATTAAGATTAAGATTAGAAAGTCGGACGTGTTTTAAAAGCAATAGATATAGTCACATTGCGACCTACTATCGTAGAAAGAAGAACAAGAATAAAGATAGCGGACATGACCGCAAAGTTAATATGACTATCGCTGTAGTAGATAATTAACTCAACCTTCAAAATCAGTGGATGTTGGGCAATGGTTTCAGTCGTCATTTTGTGAGTATTCAGCGCATGCTGAAAGAATCGAGTTATTGTGAAAGTTAATGCATGCAACCAGACGAACAAACGCTGCAAGTCCCAATTGTCGGTTCAGTCTTACTTCGCGTTAATGTTTCTGGTAAGTACAATTAAATTCGACGCACTGATGTTCATTTTGCAACATAAATTACTAGGTACATAATGTCTTATGGGGAAGCTAAAGCAGAACGATTTTAGTCTTACTCACGTGGATGGTATTTGATCTCTGGTGCAGGCCGAGACCGGGACCGTGGTATATGATTTAATTTTAGATAAATAACCACTGTTATGTGGTAAAGCTGAGCCATGACGTTCAGTCGTGGCGTCGCACGGTTTATCGTGTCGATTATGAACGTAGTTGCGAATGTCGAATTTTATTTGGATGTACAAGTTGACATGATAATGAATATTCATCAATGTAAGACACACATTATTATTACGACGCCATCAAACGTATTCCGAAAGGCTCAAGATCTGGGATACATTTGATCGACAAGTTCTGCGTAATTGTTTGACTTGTGCGCAAGGATAACAAACAAGAAAAGATCGGTCGAAGGAGGAATATTGGCAAGAATAGTCTAATTCAATAGAATCGGAGAGTAGATATACAACGATTGAAAAGGCTCGATGACGCGGAAGGATAGCTAAGGCGATAGGTACCTGATAACCTAGGTTGATCATTACTCAAGTAATGCCGCTTAATTTTAGCAAACACCAAGGACGCTACATCCAAGAAATTAGAGCATATCTTGATGTATTTAAACAAATACTTGATCGTAGGATTTAAAAACTGCGTACTGACGGAGGCGGTTGATTTTACAACGTTTTTCTCGGCAATTAACACTGGGGTCGCGCGTCAAGCGTCCAAAACAGTAATTTTCAGTAAAGCAAAAGGCTGAGCGTATGCAGAACACCATTGAATCGTGGCCAGCCGTATGATATTCGACTGCGTAATGCAACTGTACTTCTTGGTAGATGCCGTGATGTAAGCTACATCCAAGCTCAATCAGAGTCCGAGCCGCTCTAGCCAAAATTAAGCATCGCATATCGAAGTGCTAACGAATAAAGTTGTCAAATTTAAGCTCTATCATGACATTTGAATCGATATACACAGTTTACAGGAATACCAGAGCAATCTTATTTTACCGACGAGCACAAATCAGAGTGATTGTTGGTAGGAGTGAGAAAGTAAAGAATATCGTGTGTTTTTGAGGCAAGATACAGTGGTTATTGTCCCTCAGCAAAATTTTTGAGACATTGACTGATGCACAGAATTCGCATATTTAGCGTGGAAAAATGTCAGAGATGGCAATGAAATTGGGACATCAGGGGGGATGAAGCAACGAGTACTTCGTCAGATATTGATGCGCAAAGTAATACTCGTAACAACACTCAGACGAAGAAGTACAAGGCATTGCAGGGATCGCAGTATGAAACGCGCATGAGTTAGTATATTCTGGATGATGATCTTCGGAAGGGGTCTTCACGACGGCAGTGAATCACATTACTGAAATTGATCCATTGAATCCTGGCAAGGATATAAGAAGCCAAAGTCGGGTGAATACATTAAAGCTATGAACGAAGAACTATCTGCGTTACTTGCTATTTTTAAGCCATGAAAAGCCTTAAATCCATTTATGCCGTGCACTGTAAATGGTTTTATGACGAAGCGTGACGCGCAAGAAACATTAAGCCTTTTAAGACCCAAGCTGTAGCTCAACGGTCTTTGATATGGTGTAATATCGATGGGTACTTGAAAATAAGCGTGCCGACAAACCGGTGTCTAAGTAGGTAAACTCCTCCTTTCTAAGAGCACATAGCAGAGCAACACAGCGATAGTCACGATCATACCCCTCATAATTAAAGTATGATATGAAAAACGACATAGTTTTAATATGAACAAACTCATCGGAAGTCCTGCGCGATAATACATCGACCAAGAGGTTTTGTTTACCGGGACTGTACTTAAGCTCAAATTTATATTTGGCAATGAAAGAGAGCCAACGAGTCTTTATTTGATGAAATTGAAACAACTGTGTCGCAACGCGTTAATATGCATGATCCGCATATGTCACAAAACACTTAAAGCTAATCAGATGGACTTTAAAATATCAAGAGACCTTGTATTGCAAGAATCTCTATTTTATGAACTGAACGTTTCTTCACTGCAGCTTTCAGCTCGCAAGACTTATATACAGCAACACACACATGACTATCCGGCTCATCATGCAATAATGTACAGCCAATAGCAAATTTAGAAGCGTCACAGACGACAATGAACGGCTGCGCGGGACCTAATAGACCCTAGACCGAGAATTAAAGTAAACGTTTTTGTACAGCGTCAAAAGAAGAATCAATTTCTTGCTAGTCCAGCACCATCCTGCACCCTTTTATATTGGTTGAATAATGGCCGTGCCATGTCCGCGTAATTTGCAATGTGCTGGGACAAGTAGCTGGCAAGGCCGAGCTACTAGCTTAAGGCATATTATTTCTGAGGTTAATTCCAGTTAACGATGGCTTTAGTGGAAACGGGGTATGCACATGAGCCTTGCTTACAAATCAATTACCAAGAAAAAGGTATTTTTACGTACCAAAATGGCATTTAGATGCGCTCGCATGCAGCTTAATCGTACGCATGCATTTAAGCACTGGTCATGAATGATTATTATGATCGTACACATCCTACCGACCATTCAATGCAATACTATGGACAAAAATGTCATCAGAATAAGTCTGTGCATATCCTCGATGACGAATGATATATATTGCGTCATGAATCGATTACATGTAGCAAATAAATTGAACTGCCCTTTAAACATTACAAACCACTCCCTAAACATACCACTTGGAGTGCTAACCGCTGTTAGCGGGATATTGATGGTTTACATAGGAATTGGTAAGAAATATATCGACTAGGTTGAGTGAACTGAACTAGTACTACGAATATGGTGTTATGAAGCACATCTTTTCAAATAATAGGTACCTGGTCCAGTATGGTGGCTACAACCAGCTTATTGTAATTGTGAACAACGCTCCATTTACCTACATCTCTGTGACACAAAACTAGGGCGTATAATGGGTAGACTTACTCTTATGGACCATTCCTGCTGCATTCTTATCGCTAAAGAAGTTGTCAATGACGTCACAATAATGTTTTGGTAGGAGACACTGCCGTGTGTCGTATCATTTAGTTCCATGACCCAGATGTTTTATGATGAATCCCCTTTCGGGAGGTTAAACGGGCTATGTAAGTACAGGCCGAGTCCAAAACATTTTTTTAGCAAAGGATTAAAAGGATATATACATGAACTGTTAGGATCGCATACTCACTACAGGCACCGAGTGCCATCTTCGTGTCTTCAGCTACAGACTTGTCTTTGATAAATGATAACTTTGGCTTATCGTCTAATCAAATGACCACCAGATCGAATGAGTCGTCTGCCTTTTAAAGCCTGTATAAACTCACCATCAATCATTTCGCCTAGCTCAAAAAGAGCAGCATAATTAATGGAAAAACCTCAAGGCTACCGCTTCCTTAAACATGAATTTTCACTTCATTGACATGTGTATATAGTGCATTCTCTGTATCATCATTTTAAAACGGCAAGGACGCTTCGCGTTTCGAGGTTGCTGAATGACTTTTCCGTCGTCCCTATGATGCTACCTCACACCTCATAAACGTCGAGAGAAGTACAACATCTGCTTATTGCTTACAATACCGTGCTCTATACGAGAACGGATGTCTGTATCGACATTTAGAATGAAAAATTCAATCTCAAACACTTCACTCAGTGAACTTGTACGTGCTAATACACGTACATCATGTGAGCTCGACTCGCGATACCTCTACTCGAGGCTAAATAATCTTGCAGTATTTGGTGACTTGTTGTTAGTATGAGCATCACTCAACGGAATAGGTGACGCGTTACCATCGATCGATGATCCGAGCTTCGGAATATCGCCACCAACAAACTTACTGTTAATTGAGTATGACGAACCAATTTCCAGCACACTGGCTAAATCCAACGAGTGGCTCGCGCCAATATTGCCTTTATTTCTAGCCGAGGTGGGTTCATGACTTTCCTAATCTACGCTAGGACCCGTGCGCGAGCACCTAAGGTCTTGGACCTCTAATCAAATCATGGATCATGGCATCATATTCAGGTCATTACTAATATAAAATCATTTACCGTCAAGTCAAGTACAAATCAGCGTTCCATGTGATTAAAATTTAAATCAATCATGCCTAGGTATAAGGCAACCTTTGGCGGCATGACACACGCTCATGTCGCCATATGAACGGTGACAGTCCTACTTTCTCGCGCTTTGACCGCTTTACCATACGACTGAATCCCTTCCACGGAAAGAAAACTAGAAGAATTACGTGGTATTCCTATGTATATTTGAATCGTTTACACCCCTTTTACAGTTGTTGTGATTACACCCAACCTCGGCTTATAAACACGCTCCGTGTTGTACAGCACAGAATTTTAAGGGGTAATTTCCTGTTCACCTCCACCTCCCTGAGTATTTAGAGAACCTAGTTCATCCCCGGCAAGGAATCCCTCGCCTACTGAAATCTTACTTTTTCCTGTGCCTTACCAGAGATTTGGCTGTTGGCTGGGATTTAAACCATGTGATCCTGGAGCTGCTTGTGCAAGGGGAGTTTGGGGCGTAACTGATTCGTGCTTCCGCGCATATAGAAACGATGACATCACACCGTCGATCAAAAAATAGACCTCGGCATCATTCTAACCATCTTAAGCATTGCAAAGATCCATATTCTCATGTCTAGAGGACGCTAAAAGCGTATGTAGTCTGCTCGGGTAGGGCTTGGGTAAACCCGTTCCAGATAATCTTAGCAAGCTTAAAGCTGTATTACCATTGTGTGCGGTGTCGACAGCCCCGTCCAAAATAGTGCGGTGGGAACGGAAGAATTCAGCTCTTTCGGATCCAGGGAGAAGGACTTCCATGAGCACCGTCAGATGGACGACAGGGAGAGATTGATTCTGCATAGCGGTAATGAGTGTATCTAACGCTTTGATATTATCCGACTACTCATTTTGTCCCTGACAGGCAGATTGGAAACGTGATCCTACGCGATATTTCTGAAAAGGCTGTAAGAACGTGCGGATAATCTAAAACTTCAGCTTTCCCATGTAAGGAAAGAGTAATTGATGTAAGCACTTCAATTTATTTTCTACCCCCTAAACCTACCAGTAAGTCTGTAAATTTTTACCGCATTCTTCTGATACTTGGCTCGTACCATGTACGACTTTTGGTCTAGCACTACCTCGCGAATCAATAAGGTTAAAATTTCTCCCTCTTTCTTGGAATAAGACTATCTGTATAACTTGACCGGCGAAGGCTTTAGACTAGCGTCGAACAAATACTTCAAGCGCGTGTGAACCGCCGACGCCATTTGGTCTTGAACCTGCGCTACAAGTGTCGTCTTGTACTGGGAAACGCGCTCGAGACGTGCGTTAAATACGTCTAATCCTTGCGACACATAATTTCCACCTCTATTAGGCCCAAAGCCGTGGTTATTTATTAATTGCAAACTTGTGGGGCTCAAAGAAAGAGTGGACTGTTTATTATTTATTAGAATTAGTATTTACCGAAGAAAATATAAAGTGAACATCATTCGGTCCTTAGTTGGCAACCGCTATTGCTAAACCTGCCTTTGATAAACTCTTCATCGTTACTTTAGCAAATAGCACATCGCGGGTAACACACCATAAAGGCGCGCGTTATCAATCGACACATCGAGTATTGCTAGCGATTAAGTAGCGCGTAATAGTCGCTACGTCCCACATTGCAAATTGTCTCAGCGCACGTGATGGTCGCATCATTCTGGTTGAGATGCATTCATGGAAACAACACGCTTAAGTGAGCGGAAGTTGGGGCTCCAATACCCTACATTTTACTTGGATGTCGTAAGTGCATGGTGGTGACTAAATTGGTCATGATGTCGGTGTCCAACTTATTGGGTAATCACTAATTCAGCGTTACCTCTTATCAACTTCTATTCCAGTACAACTTGACCGCGAGTGTGGATAAAGTTTAATCCTTAGTACTTCATTGCCTTATGGAGAAACCTGGGATAATGTGCTAATGAATTTATAAGTAAGGCGCACTAGACGCGAACTCCCAATGGGGGCCTTGTCGATGGGTTTAGAAACCTAGAAGAGGACATTGCTCTGTTCTTCGCTTAGCGGCTAAGAACCTTCTAAAACTAAGTGTGACAGCAAAAATCACCCAGAATAATTACCATAACATGGCAGCAGCGTTGTCGAACCGTAAGGATCCCGTTTATGACAACTTAGAGCCAACAAAATATTTGCTAGTGCGATTGGTTCTTGGTTGTCCTCATCGGTCTTAATAACATTACTGATTTGCATCAAAACAAGCTTAACTTAGAACATATTTGGACATACCGCTGCCTTCGAAGCTTGTGGTATCGCCATTAAAGTTGCGTACGTTGACGATAGCATCAAGGAATGTTGCGTCTTGCTCATTTATCTGATGCGTCATTCATCCATCATAGACGTACAGCACCCTTTACTTTGTCTTGCCTAAATGTGACTAACTTAGTTTTTTTATCCAAATGGTCTCGCAGGATATTGTCCCTACTTCAATAATACTCCTATTCATGTGTCTTTGTGCCATACATATACGAACGACCCACTTTGGTGCTTTCAGTGTGTATCAGACACGGCGGGCGGAATAATGACAGACAATTCTTACAGCATCTACAATAACGCAATGAGTAACTGCCATAAGGTCTATGATAAAGACAATTAAATATAGGTAGGGTACGTTGCATCGCAACTCGTTTCTATACTTTAAACAGCATTCGCATATAGCCTTGTTCATCTTTGTTCTATAGTACTACGGCTACTTGAGCGACGTGCTGGTAATCAAGTCGATCTTTTTAAAATAGCTTAGCCAATGTAGCCTACCGTATGGAAAACTTTGCTGCGAATCAGTCCAGGTCTATTTTTATCGGAAAAAAACTGAGCTGATCCGTGTTGGCATTTATAACCGCTGTCTCAGTGTACACTTCGATTAACGATGCATCTTGTTGCAACTTCTGACGACCAAAAGATCATCAACGTCGAGTTACGCAAGGATCTGATACTAGTAATTGTGCTCGATCTAGAAAAGTAATTCGACTTGCACTCTTGCACTAGACGTGTAGCATGAGCTCGTTAAAAAATATTTTTATAACCACGGCGGTTTCTCCATTTCTTCCATGACCGCTGCAGTTTTCAAACATGTCACTCCCATATTAGTCGTTGAAGACGACTGGGTTTGTCTTGCAGAAATCTTCATTTAATGCGCTGTTCAGGAAAGCGGTATTTCAACCGTTTTGGTGCAATACAAAGATTTTCACAGCAGCTACACTGAGCACAAACCTGATCGAAGTGACTTGTCGACTCGCGCAAATGTTTCTGCGTCGTAAATGCCGCACTACTGAAAGTACCTTCTGGCTGAAGATGAACTTAAACTTTTTTTTCTCGCTTACTTGGGTCTCGTCGATCCGAAACACCCGTCAGCAGCCGATTTGGTTTTTACGCATTAGTTTGTGAACCAACTACCCAGAATTTTTCTTACGAAGGGAGTCGACTTCTATATTGAATGCATCCTTCTCCTTGATCGCGTTGCTGAGATCCATTTCAAACTCAAAAGCTGTCGAACTTCTCTCATTAAATACAGAAGTAAGACCCCCTTCAATATATTCTTTGTCTTTCGAGATCTCTGACATACCTTGTAGCAATATTTGTCGACTTTTCTGACTGGGACTCAATATTATCCCCGCTAGCTGAAACAAAATAAATTATGAATGCTGCCTACTTCCTGGATCTGCATCTTTATCTTGCGCAGTGTATTGTCTTCATTCTTGTTCCATTCGGAAGGCAATTCCTGATTCGTTGGATACAATTAAACTTCCACTACTGCTAATACTGCTTTACTATGGCTCTCATCGTCAAAGAAGTTTTTATGAAATCGCGTCGCGGCTCACCAGTACGAAACTTCATTTCTTATAGACAATTGCTTTGTAGTCCTCTTTTGTACCCATTCTTAGCGTACATAGCAGAATGCGTTGAATCCAAGATACGCGCCCACTTTACTAGACATCCCTAAGCGAGTTAGATAAGGTCAGACGTCGAATCTATAGAGGCATAGGTTCTAGAGGTTTCGACTATTTGCATTAGAAATTAAGTCGTCCCAGAGTGTAATCACTCGCTACCAGCGCACATTAAGACTTGTCGAGCGGCAAATCGGTATCCCAATAGATGGACCCGTTTATGGCTTGTAGAGCGAAAATCCGGTAGTCCTCAACTGAGGGCATCTCAATATATCCAGTCGGGAACGAACTACACCTGGTGACCTGTACAAGTGATTAAAGCGTCGTCTTTCACCGCACCGCTCGCACGCAGAATTGGTGCTTTTTTGCTG
Organism: Hyaloperonospora brassicae; assembly: GCA_947650285.1. NCBI lineage: Eukaryota > Oomycota > Peronosporomycetes > Peronosporales > Peronosporaceae > Hyaloperonospora > Hyaloperonospora brassicae. The sequence continues at coordinate 61,518 of CANTFL010001154.1, read as the reverse complement.
CGAGACTGTCACATTCGCGTGTCAGCGGTACACTAAAGTCTCACAGGAACAGTCATTTTTGTCCGGTACAGGATTGTTATGGAGAGGTATCTTTAATTGATGACGTATGTATGAAATTAGTTGCGGCAGAATACAGATGATAGGACTGTTTCTGTTCATTACATTAAAATAGGCCCAGCATTTCATATTATGCCATGAGCGCGTTCCACCATCTTTTTTTATCCGTTGTGCTAATTCTCTGACTTAAGGTGTGAAGCGTAGCGTGAACGTATGAGCGGAACCAGGATCTCAGCACATCTTGGTTTTCTTATGCGATTTGTAATAATCGCATATGTCTCTGCAAAGTGCCGTGACGCGGTTTAGGTCTTTGTCGTAGCTAATGCGATAATATCGGCAAACTTTGAAGCCAATTTCGACTTGTTTTGAGAGAAAACACTTACACAAGTAGGAAAAGTTGTAACGAAAAAAGGAGGAATTTTTTTACCATAGGTCCTTAAAAGTCGCTAAGATTGTCATCTGGTAGCTTATTTTTACAAATTGTTGACATTGGCATACATCTTACTGGCTATAAATTTATAAGACCGCATCCATCAACCATTACCGAATTCTACAACGGTGAAACATCCATGCCGACCGCGTGTACCTTGTTGAAGACGTCTTTAAGTATATTATGGTCAATACGACGAATTCTAAGATGACAGAGTCAATATCTATTGCAGCCTTTTGAGCTTGACACATCTGACTTGTCTGGTATGATAAAATTCATGCACAACTTCAATATCAATTTTTTATGCTCGCATCCAACCGCCGCTTCACCAAATTTGATAGCATATATCACTCGTCTCTCATTATTTTGAAATGGGGCTAATGCCCTTCGTAGAGCTATTAGTAAAAAATAGGCTGCGTGTTTTTTTGAATGAGCCATAGGTTAGAAAGGACACCCCTCTTTAATCCAAGCTCAGTCTCTATTGACATGGAAATGTACCCGGTTACCACCGCTTGCATTACGACATTGTCGGCAAGATGCCTATCCAATCGAAAAAATGGCTCAAAGTTCTTTATCTGATCTATTGTGAACGTCGTGTGCTGCGTCGATAACGAGTCAACAAGTCATACTTCTTTTTTGCTTTTTCTTTTACTATTAAAAAACTGGTATTATCCGGATTTATCTTCAACCTGCGCGACGCATTTTCGTAGCGTTTCCATCACTCCGCTTTATTATTTTCGCACCTGAAACATGCCAATTTAATGAACTTTGGCTTCAGTTTTGTGACACACTTTTGCCTTCCGCGCTTATCGCCCTCCATTGCTATTGATACGAATGCTTGTCATGAACGCTAGACCTTTAACATGCGCAGAATTGTAGGTCCTTTCAATTTATAATTGCGCGTCACATCTTTATGAGTATCCGAACCTCACAAACATTTGCGAAAATGAGTCGTCATGCTACTCCGATTCCGTGATGGTACGACTTGCTCAGGAAATTAAGAAGCGTGATAACCAAGTCGTACTAGCTATCTAGAGTGTTAGCTGCATTGAGATCCTTCATCATACATTAATTTTGTAATGTTGATTAAAGAGTTCTCACCTACGCCTATCTTCGTCGTGAAAAAGTGTCGACGAAGAAATGAGATACTTTCCAGTGATTTCTTTTGGAAAACTCTTATGATCTTTACTACGCATTATAGCGTCCCAATTAACAAATATACCAATGGCGGCTGGTAATATTCCATCGCGACAAAGAATATTATTAGCGCTCTGCGCGACTTCCTTTTAAACGTTTCTCCTAGCCATCTCGTTGGTGTAGTGCTCCAGCTTGACCTCAGCACTTGTTACTTCTCATTGATCGAACTATTGCAGCACATTCAAATCAAACTTGCATTCGTGAAGGTCCGTTCCGTACAACTTGTCGATGCAACCGCAAATTTTCAAAGAGGCGTCCAGCGTTAAAGTGAAGTGGACGCCACCACCTGTAAAAGTAGGATTCAAGGTCTTACTCTTCAGCAACGTAAGGTGAGCACTTGATAATAAGATCAAAAGTGAACCTCATTCAGGACAAAATTGGCAATACCCAATTTCCAATTTAATTCTATTTTATCTCATAATTCATGATTAATTGACATATCGCATTTACGGATCGAGTAGGCGTGTTGTATCTATTAAAAGATCGATCATCACTGACTGTTTCGTTGTCTCTCCAGTAATCGCTACGTCACGCGTCACGGATCTAATAGTGGCGCGTAATCAGTCGCTACGTTCCATATTACTATTGCAAAACGCGCATTTTAGTTATTTTTTCTGGTCGAGACGCGTCTTCGACCAGTCGTTTTACATATCAAAAGACTTTTGAGCGCGTCGACACGGCTGAGTTAAGAGGTAGTCCTCCCTAGGACCGAATAAAGTGGTCAACAAATGTCTGACAACATTAAGCCAATTATATACAGGTCGAACTTATTTTTTCAGGCGGCTGGCTTAATTTTTTTTCGCACTTTTTCGAGTACGTTTCTGAATGCCACTGCCTTCTCTAGCTGATAAATTAATCAAGGCTCCACATCCTATGCATTCAATATTGCATGCACGCTTATCTTATATATATTACAAATATAATGACGGTTGTTGTTGTATTAATGATTCCTAAGTAAGAGATGATTGATTTAGGCGTGCTCTGTGCAATCCCTATTTTCACTTATATTACGTCTCTTCAATATTCAATTGAATAATTTATTCACATCCAGCTGTAGTGGCACCCATAAAGGGTTTTGAAATGAGTTACACGCAGAATTCTAGGACGTATATTCTTCTGCGTGATGTAGACGTAGTTTTACACATTGCGATCATCGCAATCATCGAATCGCTTTGATTCCAGTAACTCGATTTGAATCCACCCATCATTACACGAATCACTTTCACCGTACTGGTCATTTGGGCTGCGCTCGAATGAGTAAGAACGTCTGGAGCCAAAAGAAGAGTCGTTTAATTAGTCAGATGGCCCGAACATCTGCTCGTTCATAGTGCTACAATCGCCACCACGACAAGAATTTTGAGTCATCGCCTCGGAAACCCAAGTTTACTTTAATTGTTAGCAGACGACTCTGACTCCGATGAAGCATTATCCACAAGAACAGGTTACCTTTAGCTCGTATGCATTGTTGCTCTTATAACTTGGTCCCGCAATTGATGCAGCGGCCGCTCTAGCTACACATGATTTATTTCCACTTACGACAGTAAATGGGCTGTTTTGGTATACCCGGTATCCGATAAAAATACCATAGCCAGCTGCCATGTCCTAAATACGCATCGATATCCATAAGCATATGCCTAGACGAGTAGTAGTCGCAACTTTGCATGCACACGGCATGCACTAATTCATCATGCGATGGTATTCGTTAATTTATAGGGTTCGATTGACATGTTCTATCCTTCCTATTTCGATCTTTAACGTGATGACTCGGTCATACAAACGTTTTGAATGGGTCACTGAAGTGACTGATCATCAAGGGGTTGGTGTAGAGAAATAATCCCATAGCGTGCTATTAAAATCTGTATCGGTCAATGGAAATAAAATCGGATCTAATGTTATTTCTTTATATTGGCCATGCTAAGTAAATATTTAATAATGTTACCATCGAAGGATATATACGGCTTTGCCCCACTCATTGGTCGAGATATGTTATTAGGTAAAATAACTTAATCACCAATCACTACTGGAAGCTACGATGGGTGGCGAGCGAGTAGTTACATTACGTATTTGTAGTTAATATACATAAAGCAGTACCCAACACAATGTGTGTATCATCGTGACCTTCGCTGTAAATAAAAACAGCTAGTTTTTACCTTGTACTGAGCAAGTTATTTTTGAGACTTTTCTCTCTTTGCACCAGCAGTATTTTTAAAATTTTAAAAAATGACTATAGAGTTGTTCCCTAAGTATGTGACGGAGCAAGAACCAACACCCCCATTCATATTTGTAAAAACAGGCTTTAGCGAATGTCGCAGAGACATATACATGCGATATTTATAAATACACATTTATAAATATTGATATGACGCTGGATTCTCTCCTCGAGAAGCTTAGAATCGAAGCATTTCACTAATGTCAATACAGCACCAAACATTACGATACATCTCCTGATGCTACTGTTTAGTGTTATGTTCACCCAAAATAAGGAAGTTACATGGTGAGCTTTAGACGCTGAAGAACAAAACTGTATATAAGCCCTTCTTCATAAATTCGGCGATTTAGATGACGTGGAGAAAGTCCTCGATCAAGTTATCAATGTCAAGACCGCAATTTTGAACTCAATGCGCAAACTTTGAGGTTCCTGGCCATTTAGCGTCCGCCATTTCGATTATGCTACATTTTCACGTGTAGTCTACCTATCTGGCTCAACAACTGGTGTATAATCGCTGCTGTGCGCCGAAACAAATGCACGTCTGCGTTGTCTTGCATCATTCGTGGCTATAAAAACGCATTATGCTAATATACTTTGTCCGCCAACGCACGGCTTATTTGTTTCCGACGGGTTTTACAGCATTCGCGGACCGTGTTCGGAACATTCTTTTTTCGTAGTCTGCTGTATGACACAAAGCTCAACTTTATCAAGTGCAAAAATTAAGTAGCTGTGGTAACGACGACTCGCAGGGCTTTCACATGTTTACTGTCTAAATAACACCAGGCATCTCGCGCAGTTACGTCTCTACGACAGGCCCTACTTTCTCAATACATCAACTTCAAACGGCTGAGTAATGCCGTGAGGTGCAAGAAGCGTCATGTACGTTTCCAGGTCACGTTCTACATTCCAGACATCGGACACTTTTATTCTACGATCGTTTTCAGCTGATGGGAGATTGCTCGATTTCCAAGCATCAGGCCAAGACAGCAACCACTTTTCTCAGCTTTCACGGTGGCTCTCTTATAGCGCTTCCATTCAGTCTGAACATGATTGACGTATGTTGTCTACACATTGCCACATGTAGCAGTGCATGCCGTTGAACGTACCAATAAACATGGCATTGTGTGAACCGCCGCGACCCATCCGGTTTCGTTCGTTCACTTTGGTTAGATCCGTTCATACCTGGCCTTGCCTCAAATAATTAACATGGCTTCGCGAAGTGACTAATAGGAGAAATATTCTGCTTCTGCATCAGCCTTTGCGGCAGACGATTCATCTTCTGCTGCTGGTTCTACGACTGGAGCAGCCGTATTTACAGGCGCAAGTGGTACCACACCTCGTGCACACGATGACTCCGAGTTGGGGTCATCTACCCCGGCTCGTCAGCTGTGTCAGACTCGGGAAAAGCTATAGAGGCATCGCGATCACCTGAAATGCCATTTTCTTCATTAAGGAAGATGCCGTACGAACAAATTCGCGACCTGCGTCACAGTCTCTTTTGAAGTGATGATAAGTTCGGCGGTAAGTCCAATAACAATCACCACGGTCAACTAGTGCGTCTTCTCACAAGCGCGGTGACGATGGCGTGAGCCGCCGTCATTATGGGAACTGTGGTACCGACGAAGGTACCACTGAAGCATTATTGGCTAAATCCGTGGCGATTGCCCGAACAACTCATCAATAGCTTGACGCACATCACAAGCTATCACCATCAAATTCAATACTCGATGCGAGTCAGCTTCATGGCTTCACTTCCAGCGCGAAATACTTTCGCGCTAAAGAAGAAATACATCTCGATGCTTATCAAAATTACCGAATGTACAACGGTAACCAAAAGCGTGATAAGAACTCGCTTGTGGCGGCGTAGAATGCGCTCGATAATAATGTGACAAATATCGGACGTGAAGCGTGGCTCCAAAAACTTACAGCGGTAGGTGTCAAGTTTAAAAATCGAGCATCAATCGATTAAATGTATCATCTGAATTTTTTCGCGTGAGGCTGGCATTACCTGCATCACGTGCGTGATTCTTGTGCAAGTTTCGTTGACAACTTGCAGCGCGCTAAAATATAATTATCTACCCTAAGTTCGCCTTGGAGAAGGGCCTGCATCTCGGCTGAGAGGCGGTACGCGATTATAGAACTTGTAATTCGTCTACAAGCGCTAAAATAGCGTGCTTACCGATGCGATTGGGGACCGATCTACTGAGTCTCGTCGTATTGGCGGACGTGACCCTCAACATCAGCCATCAGCTGGGGCCAAGGCTCAGAGCTGTCATACGAAGGTGGATACCCCTCCAGCGGACAAATTGCCTCATCCACTCGCTGTTCTTCACGCAGTAATCCAAGATACGCTCCATCAAAAAGCGTTGACCACCGTGAGAGTCCATCATCGGCACTGGTGGAGGTAGGAAGACAAGGTCTAAATCAATTGCCGGGCGTGCAGTAGATTTGCGGTCGCTATGAAGTCGACCTAACCAAGTTGAGGGAGGACATTGAGCACGAGTAAAGTCGTCAGCATGACTTGCTAAACACCATGCGACGTCTTTGTAAGGATCGGGAGAAAGACCGATCGGATTTTGCGTTCTCTCGCTTGAGAACGAACGAAACATTCGTCTTCTTCGCGACGATGAAATGCCGACTCGTCGCGAGAATGATTTGCTGAGAACCGACAAGAGCGTTTGGCTCGTGATCATAAGAATCTGTTGGAATTGCTTGAGCGTCCTGGTCATCTTCATTCTCGAAAGAGGCGTCGTACTGATAGTACGGGCGGAGACGACCAACATAGAACGTAGGATGCGTGCGCATACTACGACGCAACTCAATTGTGTACTTGATGCCTTCACGGTGCAATACACGAAGGGGACAATGTACTTTGGCAGTAGTTTAGTACAGCAGACATTAGTGACTGCGTGTCTATTTAGGTTTGCTGTAGACAGTAACACTAGGTCGAGCAAGCACTTTCTCCCCCTGCCACATAGTCACTTTGTATAAGAACGGGAACACGCGGGTGGCGTAAGATTTTTACGTAAACCGGTGTATGCGTCGTGGAAGCATGCACAAAGGTGTTGATGGCGAATACGACTATCGGCAAGAACTCACTTCGACTCGAAAAAGGGTGGGAAGTACCCTCGAAGTATTTCTTCGAGGACACGGTTTGCAAGTTATGTCTGACCATCCGTTTTAGGATGGGTAGAGATGGACATCTTCAGCCGTGTACCCAAAGTGCGGAACACGGATTACCAAAACTACGCCGTGACCCGAGAGTCACGGTCGGAAACGAGTTAACAAGGTAATCCGTGGAGTCGAAACACTGTGTTCACAAATAAATGCGTACATCCTTGTGCAGTGATCGACTTAAATCGCAGCAAGATGAACTATCTTGCTATAACGAATTGCAAACACAAGAATTCCATTAGTCTTGATATTTTTAGGCACCACGAAGCAAATTCCGTGAAAACGGACTTCGAGTACTCTACCGGAACTGGCGGAGGTTTTTTTTTGTGCATAGGATGAAGGGCTAGTCTATAACCACTGAAAGACCTTGCAAGAGCAAATGTACTTGCTCTAACAATAATACTGGAGGGAACAGTAGAAGTCGTGACTTCCTGTGAGTTCAGTCTTCTGACGTCATCGATTTCCGACTGTCGGCGCATCGTTACATTTAAACATAACACGCAAGCGCAAATCATCAAGATCGGGTACGACGACACGAAGCATGTTGGCTGCAGCTGTTGTGTAGCACAGCAACCCTTTGCGAGTAGTATGTCGATCCTAAGAGAAACAGTATAACGCCAGCAAACCTGATAAGTATTTTCGGGATGGATTCGCAAGTTTATCCATCAAATGGAGGGGGTTCGTATCTCGTGCGCATGCCTTCCGCACGTCTTCGAGAAAAGGAGACGATGGCACACTGACTAATTTCTCCGCAACAGAGGGCAAGAACTCAATATTGACGCGCGTAGTCGGCTCGAAATCGGTTCGGCGCGAAGGCGCATCAGCGACGACATTAAGTCGTCCCGGCTTATATTCGACGAAAAGGTGATTACCGTAAACAAACACAGTTACTTCGACATTCTTTGCGAATGTGTGGAGTGTTTTAGGTCGTGTGTAATGATGAATGGTTCGTATACGCAACAAACGGTCTGTCTCCGAAGAGATAGTCACGAAAATTTGCAAGTGCATAGTTTTAATGGCAAGAAGTTCCGTGACATTAAATGGGTAATTACGCTCAGCTGCTTTCAGCTGACGCGATAGATATCAGATGACGCGCTCTGAGTCATTTGTATCAAATTGCATCACCACACAGCCCATCGCAAAACGTATGGTGACACAGACCACATGGAATGTTCTGCCCTGATCTACAATCTCCGGTGTGGGCGAAAGGATCAATCTTTGTTTGATACCTTCAAATAAACGCTGACAGTCAGCGTTCCATGACCACTTCAAATATTCTTTATGCAAACAAGATAGATGAACAGTCATCTAGGCGTAGTTGCGAGAGTACTTGTGCAAGCACGCCGCTAGCCTAAGGAACTTCCATAGTCGCTTGACATCTACTGGCACAGGACAGTCGGTGATCGTCTGAACAATTTCGGTATCAGGGCACATGCCGTGTTTACCCACAATGCATTGAAGAAGTGGTATTTCGCTAGCCGCAAATATACTCTTCTTGAGGTTGACGTAGAATTTATGCTTCCGCATAGGTTGAATAATATAACTATCGATTGTTCTGTGAGCTTCCACGTCTATATTTCCGTCCAAAGCCCAGCTATGGACGAACGCATCGTCAGAGTGACTCGGTGCAAATTCTCTCACTATTCCTGATATATTTTTGCAAATATGTGGAAGGTGGATAATTAATTGCATAGCCCTTATGACATCACTAGCCACTCCCACAACATATTGCTGGGGGTGCTCACTGCTGTGTACAGGATGTCCCCTCCACGCATGAGGATCTGATAGAATCCATCCATCAGATCCATGGACGAAAAGATGGTACTCTTAGACATAAAAATTATAATAACGTCCTTCCTCGGTATCGTCGTCTGAGCCGGTACCGTTGCAGCATTCGCCTTATTAAATGCGTGCACTATCCGCCATCCTCCTGTGGCCTTTCGCACACAGAAAGTTAGAGAGCTGTGAGGGGATGTTAATTACCTCACATGGCCCGCTGCAAAGCGATCGGCAACGAACTTGTAGATCTCTAGTACTTGTTCACGAGGCATTGAACACAGCTTCATGGCACAGTACTTCTAGCCTGGTTTGAGCTGGATCTCATGTCGAATGCCCTTATCGTAAGGCAATTCGAAAGGTAAGAATTCAGATAACACATCCTTTAAATTTAATCTCATCCTTACACAAAGGACTTGCCTGAACCGACTTCCTGGGTGAAACTTCTATCGTTCAATCCGAGGCTTCTCATCGAGGACAATTTCATACACCGATGAGCTGCATGGAACCTGCTCATTCTCAGCATATACTGTTTCTGACCGAATATTAGTCTTATACTTGTCCTCTGCGACGAGTTTGCAGACCTTCGTGACTTTGCCACAACATAGATCAGGCAAGAACCGTTTTGGTTCCAGCATTGGCAATTGTAAGATCTCCGAAGTTAACGATAAAGGCACGATATGATCAAACGTATAAGCGTCTACGATGGATCCGTCACTGACCAAAACATTTAATGTATTGATTACTTCCTGGGAAGTCATACCAAAAGGATGCTGGGGACTTACTCCTTCAGCAATTGCCACCCGAGGAACGTCTTACTCAAGTACGTGAAGAATTTAGTCTTCCACGTCTTATGATAGTGGCTGCTCAACGCCTGTCATATTTAGATCCTCTACAGTCGAGGTTTTAGTCGACGTAGCATATGCGTGTTGCCATTTCCCGGCAACCGGTTCCTTGTTTTTCGGATGCTGCAATCCCGGCATACATCTTTGTCCCTGTCCACTCGTTTTATAGAGGTGGACCTTCAGCGTCACCTAGGCAATTTTAATGGCGCCAGGAGCTTTTTTACAGTAGTGATCAGCTTTACTGAGGTTTTGGGCAGTCTTTTTAACGACCGTACCACATGTGAGGCCATCGCCCCATTCGCAGCCTATCCCCACATGAATGTGAACGCTTAGAGACGTTCATCAAATGAAAATCTGATGAACCAGCGTCATGCATCTTCACCCATCGATGCTGCCAGCTAACTCTTGGCTCGAACCGTCTAAGCCACGGTAAATCCAGGATGACACTAAATTTGTCATCCAGATCTAGCACGATGCAGTCGTCATCCTTATATTCTACCTCTAACATGTAGTGGATTCCTATTACACGTTTTGCAACGGTTGTCGATGCGCCTGCGGCAAGGCGCACGTTCATCATAGTTACGAGAATGCCGCGCTCAACGATCTTGAGCCTACGATACTTTAGTGACTGACAACAAATATAGTTGTTTGACTTCCACAGTCAACTAGATCGCGAAGTGACAAGACATTTTTCACTTCTAGCTTCAAATGAATATCACTATCCCATCACCAAAGGCAGAGAAACGCAGAGACTGCGTGCCGGGCCCAACATTTGTCACGAGATTTGCAAAATCTCTAGATGTTGCTGGATCAGTAGGGCACCCCGCTTCTGCTGACCTGTCCAATTCTTTGGTGTCCGCCTCGCTTTTGCGGCTTTGCAACAGCGTCGGACCATCGTCCTCCAGTATCCCTAGTTGTGTACGGTCACTGCGATTGGTAACGCGAGGCTCCAGCCGGGGAAAATTTCATCTATATGCGTGGTGTCTTAGCTTGTGACAGCGATGACATCTAATTCATCGCTTGTCGTTCGCCGTGAGAGGCTTCTCGCCCTCGACATACCTGATTTTATTGGCTCTGGACCTCCGACCACTGGTCATCTCTGAAACAATAGTGGGTCGGCGTAGTGTGGTTCTGTCTCACATTATAGTATTTTGATCGGCAGCTTGATTGCTTTTGAGAGAGTCATTAGCTCTTCGCAAGACAGGTGGTCCCTGACGGGACTATCTGCAAGTCCTTAGAAAAATATTGTGATCAACACAAATTCTCTCACAGAATTCACAACCGAGCAACTTAAAAGGTAGCGCACATCTTGGGGTATAGCGTGGACCTTTCATTTACCCTGCTTGCTCTCGGGGAGTTAAGATAGATACCTATATGCTGCCCTGGGCGGCTCACACATTTCGTTGATTAGGGGCTTAAAGATATTCAAAGACTCAAACATTTGGGTAGCGCAACTTGAGGTTCAGGGCCCATTTCCTAGTGTCCCCTGCCTGCTTAGACTGAGCAAAAGAGACTGGAATTCGCTCATCGTTAATACGACGAGCCTCGATGACACAGTCGATCTCAAAAAATTAGATTAACAGGGAGTTTTTCTCGACTCCCCGATACTTCGAGATCTTATGCTTTAAAGATTCCCGTCGATGCTCTCATATCGACTCTGCGGACTGAGACTGTTGCTGTCCTAGTGTTTTAGTCCGCTGTTGATGTTGTTGTTGCAACAAAGCCACCTGAGCTCGAGACTCACAAGTTCTCGTTGCAAAAGCTTGCTGATGACGATAACTGCTGTTCCTTATCCCTTTGGGATAGCACTGTCCAAACGGCTTCTTCACCAACGGTCAAACTCATTCGTTTTGATCGCACTCCATTCAACATCGCTCGTATAATCTGTCGCCTTCTACCTCATCCAACATGTTCATCTAAAGCTTTGCAATTGTGGTCCTTGGACGGACTACAAAGTGCTTCCAGGTGTAATATGGAACCGATGACTACGTACTAATCAATAATTTCACAGCTGACTTTACTGACAACAGTGAGAGTCAGTGCCCTGCTTAGTGTTAACACCAGGCAGAGAAAGGAAAGGATAATAAGGTGAAGGCTCTAGTCGTGGTAAAAGAAAAACTGTTATTGATTACAATCAAGTCCAATAGCTCTTGCGCTTCGGTTTGTCCTGACTTGACCATATCAACCTAACCAAACGTATGATGACGTCTACTCACCACCCATTGCGCGCGTCTAGCGGCGATTGGCGGGTTGATGTATTCAGAATATTAACCGAAAGAGTAGACCATTCCTTTATCCCAATTATTTTACTTTATTTTGCGATCATGTTTCAAGAACATTTTAACGTAATATTCTTTGTTACCATTTTTATCAAAGATAACCTTATGCAACAAGCTACGTCGTTATATAGTGACATTCTATGAAAAAAGTACAGCTCTATGCTCGCTTTAAACGAAACGATATTATAAACGATACTTAACTCTCTTTGCACCAACAGTGTTTGTGACTTTTTTTAAAATCCTGACTACAGGGATATTTCTTGGTATATGTTAATACAAGCACCAACGCCGATATGTCATAATAATAAGTAATTTTTTTGCAAATATTAGAGAGACATACACGTGCGACGCATATAAATCCACTTTAAAAATATTGATATAATGCTGGACCTCCCCGAAAAGATTAGAATAGAAGCATTTAACTTTTGTTAACACAGCCCCAAACATTATAATACATCTCCTGATGTCACTGTTTGGAGTTCGGGTCCCCTTTAAACAAGGAAGTCAAATAGTGAACTGCAGACTCACAAGCACAAAACGAAATATAAGTCCTTCTACATGAATCCGGCAAATTACGTGGCGGCGCAGAGGAAAGTACTCGATCGAGTCATCAATGTCAAGATCGCAATCGAAAACGTATTGCCCAATTTTGAGATATCTGGATATTTAGCGCCCGCCAATTAGCTGTGCTTCAATTTACCGTGTAGTCGAACCATCTACTTTATTCACCAAGACAGACTCGCTGCTTGTGCGTCTTTGTATATAGATTTCTGCTTCGGCTTGCATCATTCGTGACTAATTGTATGAGTATGTATTCCTTGTCCGCTAACACACGGCTTGCTTGTGTCAGACGGGTTTTACAGCATTTGCGAACCGTGTTCGGTGCAGTCTTTTTTCTTCGTGTACATCCGGCTGTACGATATTAAGCTTAACCTGATCAAGTGAAAAACAAAAGTAGCTGTGGTAACGTCGACTTGCAATACTGCGCATAACATCGAGAGAGTACGAAATACCGTAAGGAAGTCGTCGGTCGACGTGTTTTACAAGCCGATGGCCAAGTTACTTATAAAAAATAAGGACCTACCCGCAGCGGGTATTTAACATGGACGAGACTTCGTATACATTAAAGAAGCATGACTCACAATGTCAGTACCACAAAAGGCTGTAAAGACGTGTCGACGCTGGAAAATAAGCCCAACATCCACATGGCCGTGGTGGCGCTTTTAAGTGCGTCTGATTTCGCTGATATCCCCTCATCACCCTCCCTGGAGTTTGCCTGCGTTATACAGAGGTCTTAGCGCTTTTGGTCGACGGCTCGTGCGTCAGAGGTGCGCATAAGAGATTTGTTAATGCCAAGATCTAAAAGTACTGGCTGTAGAATATCTATGTCGTGCTGTAAGCATAGGGGATCAAGAGGTCGACATTTTAAATTAACAATCCTTTTACGTATGTGATACTTATAAAGCTCTGCAAATTTTGTTTATCATTATATGCGTTCTAATGATCGCTCTTACTGGGGGTTTTAGAGTCAGAGAACTTCTGCTGCGAACATGGCGTCCTGATGATCACCTTGCCAGAAATCGCGAAGCGCATTCGAAAATCGCTTGGCGTGGTCTTATTTAATCCTTTTTAAACAATCGTCCGCGAGCTTCTACAGTTCCAGATGTAGGAAACGGCGGTCCCAGCGCCATTTTGATAGGCAACCATCGAGATTGCATACTATGTATACCGCAGCATCATAATTACGAACTCCAGCAATGCAATTGAGGGGAATTATGGATGGACCAACCCCCACCCCTCGATTATAAAAAGCCACAAGCGCCCCGGTGAGTATCAATACGGGGAATTAAAAGGTGACTTTGGCAATGTATTCTAGATTGTTCGCCGTCCGAATGTTGTCGCTTCAGTTCAGAATCCTATCCTAACTCTCCCGCCAGAGCCCGAACGCAATCAGTAGAAGCGTAGAACAACGGTTTATATTGCGGGCAAGCTACTTACCGAGAAACGATAGTAGAAGCTATGTCCAGTAGTCGTTAACAAAACCGGTTTTAAGTAAAATGGCTTATATATGACTTTTTTTATTTCGCAGAATTATGGAAATTAATGTTATGAAGCTGTAACGATGTTGATAAAAACGACGCTAATGGCTTTAATGTGGTGATTTATAATACCCGCTTCGTTATTCACGTTTTTGAATAAAATATGTATACTGATATAAAATTCTGCACCGAAGTGATCTTTGGCCATAGAATATTGACAAAAGTTCTTGATTCTTGCCGAAATTTGATTTTGTTTAAGTGCAGACCTGTTGTCTTATACAATTAAAGTTTTAAGGTAAAACAAACACTTGTATGAGCACCACACGTTCGAAGATACACATCAAATAGTTGGCACATAACTTCTCAAAGCTAGTTGATATAACACATGCAGAGGTAAGAACATTTTTGCAGGGGTGGATACCTATATCGAATCGAGGGTTAAGATCTAAAATTTATATATATGCAAATCGATAATATCAGTTCTACACGAGGAGAGTCGCTGGCTGGCTAGCCGGGTTGCTGCATGATACAAAAACTTCAACACGCAAGCCACAATTTTTAAATTCAACGATTATCATTCAAAGTAGCTTAAAATTTTGCATAAAGACGTGGAAGAAGATTAAACCACATGTTCACTTAGATAAGATAAGACCGAGAACTTGCCGTTATATGCAGTGTGCAATCAGTGCTAGTATCAATATTTTATTTATCCTTTGCCTATCTATTTACATATTTCCAGATCAAACTAAATCATCACTAGTAAGGACAGATTCAATTATGGAGAGACTCGTACCCTTTTAAGGCCAGTGTGAGCATCATCGGCGTGCTTCTGCTTTCGCGGCCGCAAGAATCAGCATAAAACCTGCAAAACTGTATGCAATCGACGTCATGCACTTATAAGTATATAATAGAATGTTAAAGTGTAACGTATCGAGCATCAGCTTTGCTTGACAGCATTTTAAACGTAGAAGACGGCATTGGTTATGTGCTGAATGAAACTCTCCACATTATATATATCGATACTGTGAGTGAGTGTTGATCAATGATCAAGTATATGTCGACCATCTAACAATTCTACATTCTCACATAGTCAGTTTATATGTGAGTTACAAAATCACGATAATTGCGATGTATAAATCATGTTTTTTGCGGGACACCAACGGCTTTCGACACCACTTATTATTTAATTTAATACAATATTTGGATTGTAACGATAGAGCGAAGACCGTGCGATCACCGTTTTCATTGTAATTATGTTATGATATTTATCAATATCTCAACGACTACAATATAATTTCCTTCTTATAAGTCTAGCATACATGTGCACAATTCAAAGGTTTACGTCGATACCAACGTACTTGAATATTGTATGGATTTTGTTCGTGTAAACAAATTGTTCATATTCTCACCTTCTGGGGTCAAAGTAATATGAACATAAAATCAACGGAGGACTTCTAGTTATGTTCAATTCAAGATTTTTTCCTGTATTTCAGTATCCATTTTTTGATAAATTTGTCTCAATTTCTCATGCTACTTACATATAAATGTAGAAAGCGAGAAACCATCAATGGTCTTGCTGACAAATTTATATGTTTTCCTTAACGATATAAACTCAAACGTTCACAAGCAGTTGAATTTAAAGGATTTCGAATGCTCTAGTTTTGTATCGTTTGCAGTGTAATACCCAATCAAGGAGGGTTTCTGTTGAAACCTACATTATGGCTGAAAATGTTTTATTTTTGAAAATAGAGGTTTACATTCAAATTTTACATTTAATTCGTGAACATTTTGATTACCAGGAAATTTTAATGTATCGTTTCGACACATTAGCAGAATGTTATATATTGGTGCATAATGTAGTCAAGTGCTGCAATTGTAACATGTAATAAGTGGAATGTGCACGTATAACTTACGTATATATTGGTAAACCTGACATTCTATCGATGTTTTACGGCAAGTTGAGCAGCTCGACCAATGAGGTCGATTCCGCCATTTTCTAATTGAAGCGGTAGACGGCTAGGTCTATTTGCCTTCTAGAATTGGTAGCCGGTCCATTGTGAGGGTTTCTCATGGCGGAAATTATAGGTGCTTCGACAGTCGCAGCGATGGTGATGAAAAAACCGCTAGTGTGAAGCGCATTGGTTTGAGCTGTGCCGAATCTTGATTTTGGAACGGGTCACCAAACGCTTGTAAAAACACATTTTAACCCACCTAAACTTCTCTAAATGAGGTTCGGGATTACCTGCCTTTTTTAAGCAGGTACTTTTGAAAGTCACGAACATGGTAGGTGCAGAAGAAGAGGCAAGTCTTTAAAACGATATCGCTTGCAAGAAAAGAAAAAGCAATGATACTAATATAGCTATCTCTTTGAACGATACCCCTTTTGACCTAATGTCAACTAAATCAAAGATTTATATAAAATATGAAGGAACTTGGTCACGACCCACTGCGCGCGTCTAGCAGCGAGTAGATGTTGTTAGGTAATCACCGATTTCAAGCGACCTCCACAGTGCAATGAGTGCAAGGCGGTTCGCACGAAACTCGGCTCTACGATACTTCAAAAAATCTGTAAATTACTTATTTGGCGCCGCATCCCGCGTTTTAATTAGCATTTCTCTTCCTACATATATACGAAGAAGGATCTTACCTCTTTCGCCTATATTATCAATGTGCCTGCGTTCTTGCTTCTCATCGATGCGAAATTCCTGGTGCAATCTAATTTCCCACTCGGGCGTGATAATATCATTATTCCTAATCGTGGCGGAGACGCCATAACAACTCACGATTGCTGCAGCAATAATGATCTATTCGGCATTCTCCTTGCAACAACATCGTGGCATATATTGATCAATAGTGAAGCGCTTTGAAATCATCTTTATAGGCACCTTATTGTAATTAGTGAGGTATATACTGGAGAAGGTCATCTATGATGATGATGTTCATTAAGATTGTTGATTAAGATTCTTTGTACCATTTGCCCTGTCCGCTCCGATCTCGAATCATTACGGTAAGTTCATGACGTCATTCCTATGACTTCACTGGATATGTAGATGTGTAGTTTGATTGGACACGCACAAATTAGATTATTTAGTAAATCATGTAATTGAATAGAGTTCACAGTAGCAAGTTAAAACCTATAAATAAATATTTTTATATCTACCTTCTCCTGCTCAGTAGTCTTCTCTTCGGGCTTCATCACTGATCTCTTCATCTCCATCAAACACGTCTTCGGCTCAGCGTGTAACAGAATATGCACCTATGCGTCATTTCCTCTGCTTATGATTCTGCGTTCAAGTTCTCCGTTGAAAATTATAACGACGATAAATACGCGACCTGGAGGTGCTATATGTGTGAAGTGTTCCTATCCGATTGTTTACGACGTGGTATATAATCAACTGGTAGACGACGCCTAAATTCGCGGTCCTAGCGGTATGGAAAATTATGTGAAGACGAGAAACATTGACTTCGGACTCATACAGAACCACGTAGACGAAGACGATCATCATGCGGTTACTGCCTGCGAGGAAGCATGGGTCGCTTGGACGCGTTTAAAGACATTTATGGAGGATTTAAGAAGGCTAAATGGCTGTTCCTGACGCGGCAGGTTTTCAACATGAAGATGGCGGAAGGCAGCAATGTGATGTACTATTGCAACACATTTCGCAACATCAGCATCACGCTTAGCGGCATCGTCATCGGCGCAAAAATGAAGGACATACATGTGGTGGTATTCTTGTTGCGCAGCTTACTCAAGAACTTCGAGATTGTCGTTCCCAACTTGGCGTTGATGATCGCGGAAAAACGATCACGGGAATTTATTCGATTTTGTTACCAATACGCACAGCAAGAGGCAATATGAGAGGTTGATATAGGTAGAGAACGTAGACGCGGCAAAGGTTTTCATTGACGAATAAAACCTTTTCAATGCACGCACTGCAGATTTTCGGCACAAGGTTAAGCAATGCTGGACGAAGCTAAAGGACGAGATGTTCAATAGCAATGATGCTAGATGCAGAGAAGAAGTGCGTAGCGCTATGATAAAGAGTTCTGTTATTATTTGTTATCCCCTGCTATACCTGTCTTAACTCTCTTTCGCTTATGTTCATTCAAGCTCATTTCTTCAGCCGAATCGAACCGAATCTTATCGAACTACGGCGTTCAGTCGTAGTGCGCCTTCTCATGCATGTTCGTAACTAGCGTGAACCATCTATTCAGCAATATAAACAACCGCATTTCTGACACGAGACTGAAAAGGATCGACTCGGCAACAACGGGTCGTGGTAGCGGAGCAAACAATGTAAAGTGGTGAGCTACAACAAAAAACATTTTGGCGACAACTACTGTCCCTTCTCGTTTGCTGTTTCGATGGAATGTTGACTATCTTCGCAAATTTATTTGACAGGAATGTGAATGGTTGACAGTAACGCGACACACCACGACTGCAACGACAAGGCCGAGATCATCATACTTAATGAATGAGAAGAAGAACTCCCGGTGTCTCACGACAACAAGGCTGCCATCAAGAATGTGGGAAACATTAGTGAGAGAGTCGTGATGCCCAATGTTGACAAGCTATATATTGAGATCGAGGGCGCGTTGTTCGTCCCAATTATGAACACAGAGTTGTAACGAGGGCCACTAAGCAACAAGGGCGGCATACTTTATGTTTCATTGATGCATACAAAATTCAAGTGAAGCATAAATAATCCGATTAAGTGTTGGCAACATCAGACCTTGTCGATGGACTTTAGTGGCTATGAATACTCAGCGACTGGCGGATACGGTGAACAACAAATCCTGATAGGCCATTTCTATGCGGTATAGCAACCATGTTAATTATTGTTATCGCATGCAAGTGCTGCAAAGTTACTTGACCATTCTGTATCGAACTCGTACCATAAGGTCGCGGGATCCAATGATGATATGGACAGTAAGACTAAGCCATGGGCGTAGTAGAGGTTTAACTATGCACTAAAAGATTTATCAAGAGTTTAAAAGAAGCGACGAGAAATAAAATGTAAGCATTATTGAGATTAATGATGTCGACCCACAACTTGACATCGTTAGTCAAACGTACGAAAGTTATATAATACAGCCGTCACAGAATTAGACGATGCAAATATGCTGTAGAAAAAGTTTTCAAATAGAATTTACACTGATGGAAAGAAATTTCTTGCTACATATGCGATTACGCAACCAGAAATATGGCGGGTGCATATCCCTCGCTGTCATTGTCCTCTTTAATATTGTCTACAATAATAGGAGCATAGCTGAACGATAAATTATTGGCACTTAAACCGTATTGATACCAGCTTACTGTCTGAAAATTGCTGTCGACGCGTTTGCAATGCTTACCACGCACAATATATGTCGAAGTGCGCAACAAGTGTAATTGCACAATAAACATGTGATGATAACAGTGAAGAACATTTGATCATACAGAAATATATTAACAGTCACAATCAAAGATTATACGAAAATAACCGCAAATAGCTGGATAAGTACCCTAGCTATCTTTCTTGAGGATACAATACTACCAACAAAGACTTCTTATACGATGCTACTTAATCGTTGAATTTGCTGAACGGAAGGTACTGTTCCGTAATCAAAAAACCTCAAAATATATGAATAATAGCAACAAACGTAAATACTTATTTAGAGATTGTGTAACACACAAGGTACAGCTCAATGATAGGCTAGACACTAGGGAAAGACATTGTTCTTGAAAAAAATAAAGGGGTTTGATTCAATCCCGTCGCCAATAATCAAGTCAAACGATCACTAGTCCCACTTATTTTCTGCCTGCATCCGCCTCGGTACAGAAATCCGCCGGCTTTAAATAGCTTAAGAATTAAATATTTGTCCTTGAACGCACGTTTCGGTGAGATTTTAAATATTTTGTAGACGAGTATGTTTGAAAGAACGCATTGTCGAGTTAAGGCCTTGTAATGTCTAGAAGTCTTTCAATCGTGTAAAATAATGCTTTCTTCCTCGACAAGAGGGATACAAGTTCAAGAATGTGAGTGTAATATTGGTGATCCGACCAAATGACATGATTCGGCACTTTGCTCTCTCAATTTGAGGAGTTGTGCTTACCTCGTCGTAATCAGGCGCTTTATATTCGAACAACACCTTTGTTGTTAGTTGCTAAATTAATATATAAAAAAAGGACTCTATAATACAAAAGTGAATGAAAATAGTCTCGACACAGGGTATAGAAAATTGGTAATTGATTCTTCATTATGTTTTATTTACCCTTTAGAACGTTCCAGGCAATCATTGGAGTATTTTACAATGGTCGAGGCGGGCTGTTCGAAATTTGTACAGACCGTTTTAGTGGCACATATCCATACTACTGAAAATAGTAGACATTGTCATTCTCAGCCTGAATTTTGAGTCAAAACGATCGGAAAGAGTCGACTTACCCTCATTTGAGGTTACCACCACATCACCAAGCATGAGACACGCTCGTTTCCTCTTACGCAAGTCAACTTCAGTTATGTGAACCTGACGATCTTGGTCTTTTTTTAAGCTATTCGAATATTTTAATGAATGCTTATTCGTTGGTGGTTCAGATAAGATCATGTCACAAATCGATAGCATCTCAAATGCCTAGCTATAAATCATGAACGCAATTTCGAAGACTACGGCAAAGCAATTCGGCAAACTACGAGACCAAATTAATGCGTAAACTCATACGTATCTTCAATTATTTGTGGACGGTGAGAACGATGGACAATATTGTACCCGCGTAAATATTCAGATATACTATCATCTCACAACCCTCACGTGAGAGCACTCAATTACTGTTAGTTAACATCAGCTGGGCATCATAACTTAGAATATGAGCTAAATAATCTCTACAGCCAGTGTGATCCTGTGACAATGGAATCGTTTCTTGCTTCATATTGTGTCTGCGAATATAAAAAGGACAGATAAATCGAGCTTGTCTTCAGCACATCATCGACTAGCACAAACGTCTCCCAATCATAGCAGATGAAACTCGAGCGGTCGTTAGCATCAATATTGCTGGTTTTTCCTTCTGTTTTCACATAGTTCGGAATAGTGCTCAAGGCAAAGTTGACGTGCATGGAGAAGAAGTCCATTTCCCATGCACATCCGTTTTAGGTAGACTTCAAATGGTTCGGATGAGAATTCATTGCGTCATGGGAACGCGAAAAGCTACTCGTTTCCAGCAAAAGATCAGAATGAAATATATCTAGGTGCTGAATATTATCGCCGAAACTGTATTTTTCAACCAATTGAAATCTATAGGAATACTGTTCCAAAAAGTAAAACTGAGGCACACATATTCCGGACACGCGGTGTGGTGTCAATTCTCATCATCAACAATTATACACAGGGCCTCAGCCGAAGCTGTAGCAAATTTAACTATGCGAATTACAAGTTTATGTCTAGCTTTCGGCTTCGCAAACTTAATCTATCTGCATCATTACAATAATGGTGCATATACATAAACCGTCATTTGCATGATTAGAGGCAGCTACTTTCATGAGTTTCAAAACTACAAATGGTATCTTAAATTACCAGGTTTGTCCGTAGTACAGAGGAGCTATCACGCAACATAGCTTCTACTTGATGTAGCCACGATGTAGGGCAATGAAAATCAAAGATTCGATCTCAAAATCTGGGTCGAACCTTCGAAATCGACCATTCGAGACCTATGAATCAATCGAACAATTTGGTTGTCGAATATTCGAGTGCTCTGGTCGAACTCAAAACTTTCACTTCTGATCAAATCAAATGGCTGATAAGCTAGGAAAAAATAATAAAAATGCCGCCACAAAATGATATTTAACATTGACTCCAAGCAACTGTAGAACTCGGGGCACTAAACACATGGGCGTCGTTGCTAGTCGTGGAAAGGTACCACCAGATTGGTCGGATGTTCTTTTTGAATGCAATTGGTCATATCTGTTTGTGTAGTCTTGTTCACCTTGTAAGTTCTTTTGCCATTAATGCACTTGGCTAAGCAGAAGTATTTGTCAACTTCAAAGTGATCATCAACTTTTACTTTTATCACCACAGTCGCTGATTCTGACCTGGTCAGAGCTTGAGCGTCATCATCAGGAATTGTCATTATGTGATATGCGGTGGCAGTAGTGCTTAATGATGAGGTGGCGGCACTCGAGATTGAGGCTGCAACGGCGGTCGAGCTTAATATTAGGTTTTGATTAGTATCCATTATACGGGGGTTGTATTGGCTAGATAAAATTTATACATAAATGCAGTCCGAGGTTCTCTTCTAATGTTAATGATTGATTCTCAAATAGGTTTAATTTTACAGACTCCATATATGCTGTTTGAAACTGGATACATTCTTATCTGAATCCCTTTTCATATAGCTTTATCTATAATTATTTGAAACCATTGTTCGGGCCGCTTACAATCTTCGAGCCGAATATTCGATGCTGTCAAAAGTTCGAGTCATATAATTCGAAGGGGCCGAAATGTTAGACGAATGTATGATTTGCCCAGCCCCACCACGATGAAATAGTTGTCATACATTATTGTCGTTTCACGGTATATAAAATAACCTGTTCAGACCCATTTTGTAATGGGTCAAACCCGTTACATAAAATCGACACCTGATCAAAATAATTAGAACGTCATTTTAGTTTCTACTGTTCATCAATATTTACCGCACATGTAGATATTGAAGGAACATTATCTAGGGATGTGATATTGAGCATTGCTCATTTTAGTGATTGGTATAGACCATTATATCAATTAAATCAACCATAAGCGCTATATGATGCATGCAATGAGGTGAGCGGGTGGCTATATTTGACGTTCGTAGTTTGTACTTTATGTAACGTAAAACGGCTATATTCGAAAATTTTAACTCTATTTAGTACAGTTTCAGCTTTTCCATCGTTTAAACATAGATGTTACGAAGATTAGATAATGATGTAGGTGGGATATATAAAGGTGCGATCCCTGACCTAAGATATCCGTGTGGCTCCGAAACGGTCGCTGCGCTGCTTTCTCAAAGCTTACGTTCCTGTGAGAAATCGGACGGCTGCTTTCCGCTGTTTAAGTTGTCGCGTTGCGGGTGCGCTCTCGCGCGCCGTCATTTCCGGGCCTGTGTGCCTATCGCTTTTCGCGTAAAGCGACGTCTCAAGCCAGTAATTGGCGTCTTGTGTAACGGGGTAGCCCGTTACATGAGATTGTCATAAAAACAATTTTGACAATGAACAATATTACGTCGAATATTCTTCTAACAATCTCACAGGCATGGTGATATTGTTGAGATGACCGAAGGGTCTACTCATTGTTTGATATCGTAATAATATCACCCCACCAACGAAGGGTCTACTCATTCTTTGATATCGTAATGATATCAACCCACCAATGCTGCTAGACGCGCGCAATGGGTGGTGAGTAAACGTCATCATACATTTAGTTATATTGGTACAATTAAGTCAGGACAACAGAAGATTCAAGGATTCATAGGACTTAATTATATTAATACAATTTTACTTTTACCAAGAGGCTAGTCTGACTATTTAGTCTCCTTTCCTTCCTCTGTGTTTTCCCTAAAACACCTAGCAGGGCACTTGTCGACCACTGTCGTCAGTGGAAGTATACTCCGTACTGGTCAACCAGTACGTAGTCAACAGTGCCCCGTTACACCTGGTATCACCTTGTAGTCCGTCCAAGGACCACAACCCCATCGCCCAACATGATCATGTTGGACGATGTAGACGGTGACAGCTTTCACGGAACCCTTAAAGCTACTCCCATTCGAGCGACATCGAATGGAGTGCTATCGAACGAATGAGTCCGACCGTTGGCGAGGAAGCCATATGGGCTATGCTATCCTCAAGGGATAGGTACCAGAAACATGTCGTCATTAGCAATTTTTTGCAACGAGAACTTGATGAGTCGCGAGCGCAGGTGACCTTGTTACAACAACAAGATCACCAGCGGACCGAAGCACTGAGACAACAACAGTCTCAGTCCGCAGAGTCGATATTCGAGCGTCGACGGGAGTCTCTAAGACTAGAGGTCTCCAACTATCGGAGAGTCGAGAAAGACTCCCTGTTGAGGTGGTTCGTCGAGCTGGGCGATGCCATCGATGCTCGTCGCATCGACTATGAGCGAATGCAAGTCTCATTCGCTCAGTCTAACCTGGCAAGAGAATCCAGAGCTTGGGCCCTGAACCTCAAGTTGCACGACCCAAATGTGTTTGGGTCGTTGAGGCTCTTCAAGGCCCTGCTCAGTGAGACGTTCGAACCGCCCAGAGCAGATATCAGGACTCTTTTGGAGCTCCTGCAACTCAATCAGGGTAAGCGTAAGGTTCACGCTTACGCCCAACATGTGCGCTACCTTGCAAGCTGCATGGTAGTGAACCCTGTGAGTGAGTTGGTGTTAATCACAATCTTTATTCAAGGGCTTTCAGATGGCCCAGTTAGGGACCACCAGTTCCGCGGAGAGCTAAAGACGCTCTCAGAGGCAATCTCCGCAGCGGAGCAAGAGGAATTACTGTGAGGCAGGCTCACGCTACGTTGACCCCGCATCCTCCACAGATACGATTAGAAGTCAGAGGTCCAGAACCAATGGACCTCTGACAAGTCGAGGGCGAGAAACCTCGACCTATGAACGACAAGCGAATGGTGAGATGTCATCGCTGTCACAAATTGGGACATTATGCATACGAATGCAGTGTCCCCCGCTCTGGACCTCGCGGTGCTGAGCGCATTATTTACCCACCAGCAAGAAGAACTGAAGCGAGGGTCCGTTGGTGTTGCGAAGCCGCAACAGCGAAGTGGACCATCAAAAAAATGGACGGGGTCAGTAGGGGCGGAGCGCCCTACTGATTCAGCAACCTCAAGAGAATTTGCAAATCTCTTGACGAAAGTTGCTTTAGATACACAATCATTGTGTGTATCTGCACATGGTGATGACGTTTCGCTCATCACCTTGAAGTTGGAATCGACAAATGATTTGTCGCTTCGTGCCCTAGTAGACTGTGGGGCGTCGAAGAACTTTGTTCGTCGCCAGTCACTAGAGGGTCGTAGGCTCAAGTTCGTTGAGCGCGACATTCCCCTCACGAGGATGACGGTGTGCCTTGCAACAGGCGCATCGATTACCGTTGAGAAACGAGTAGTAGGAATCCACTACACGTTAGAGGGCGAAAAGTACGATGATGACTTCATCGTACTGGATCTGGATGACAAATTTGATGTCATCCTGGGATTACCTTGGCTCAGAAGGTACGAGCCAAGAGTGAGCTGGCAGCATCGATCCGTGAAGATGCCTGCCGTTTGTTCATCAGATGGCCATCTGATGAACATCTTGGAGTGTCCACAAGCGTGTGGATGTTCTGCGAGTGAGTGCGATGGCCTCACTTGCGGTACGGTCGTTAGCACGACTGCACAAGATCACAGTGTAGTTGATCACTACACTGTGGAGCAAGCTCCCGGCGGCTGTACAGAAGTATAGGCTGCGCCGAAGGTCCACCACTCGAATAAGTCGAGTGGACCGGGACATGGATGCACGCCTAGCGGGCGAAATCCTATCAAGAAGTAAACCGATTGCCCACAAGCGGCAACATGGAAATCCTAGGTCGACTGGAGGGTCGACCGTAGAGGATCGGTACCTGACTGTGGTTGCACAGCAACAGTCAGAAGACGTCGAGGGAATAAGTCCCCACGTACTTGAGGAAGGACTTCCTCAAGAGTCACTTGCTGAAGGATTAGGCCTTCAGCAACCTGTGGAACGAAGTTCCCAGGAAGTAACCGAGACGTTGAACGTCTTAGTTAATGACGGATCAAGCGTAGGCGCTTATACGCTTGATCTGATTGTGCTTCCGAAGTTAACTTCGGAGATAACTCAGTTGCCAACGCTAGAACCGAAACGGTTCTTGCGTGATCTGCGTAGTGGCAAAGTCAAGCAGATCTGCATACTCGTCACAGAGGATGAGTATGTGGCCGATATTCGATCGGCCACAGTATTTGCTGAGAACGAACGGGTTCTCAGCAGTTCATCGATGGACGAAACTGTCATCGATGAGAAGACTCGGATTGAGCGATACACGTCTCAATCCTGGGAGTCACTTCAGGCAAATCCTTTGTATCATGATTTGATCGAATTCAAGGATGTGTTCCCTGAATTCGTACCTTGCAAGTTGCCTAAGGACAAAGGCACTCGCCACGAGATCGAGCTCAAACCGGGCTCGAAGTACTGTGTCATGAAGCAGTGGCCAATGCCTCGTGAACAAGTACTTGAGATCGACAAGTTCTTTGCCGATTGCTTAGCAGCGGGCCATGTGAGGGAATCAATATCCCCTCACAGCTCTCCGACCTTCTGTGTGCGAAAGGCCACAGGAGGATTGCGGATAGTGCACGCATTCAACAAATTGAATGCTGCAACGGTACCGGCTCAGACGCCGATACCGAGGAAGGACGTGATCGTTGATGGTATGTCAAAGAGTACCATCTTTTCGTCCATGGATCTGATGGATAGGCTCTATCAGATCCTCATGCGTGAACGGGACATCCCGTACACAGCAGTGAGCACCCCCAGCGGTATGTTGTGGGAGTGGCTAGTGATGCCACAGGGGCTGAGTAATGCCCCTGCAACATTTAACAGATGTGTTACAAATCTGTTGAGACCGGTGCGAGACTTCGCACCGAGTTACTTCAATGATGTGTTCGTCCATAGCCGGGCTATGGACGGAATGACGGACGTTGAAGTTCACAGAACTCACGTTCGTCAAGTCCTTCAACTTATGCGCAAGCATACGTTGTATGCCAACCTCAAGAAGTGTATATTCGCGGCTAGCGAAATACCACTTCTTGGGTGCATCGTGGGTAAACACGGCGTACGCCCTGATCCCGAAAAAATCAAGGCAATTACCGACTGGCCAGTGTCGGTCGATGTCTAGGGACTTCGGAAGTTCCTTGGACTAGCGGCGTACTTGCACAAGCACTCGCGCAACTACGCCGAGTTGACGGTACATCTTTCTTTGTTACTCAAGAAAAATGTCAAATGGTCATGGAACGCTGAGTGTCAGCGTTTCTTCGAAGGTATCAAGCAAAGCTTGATGCAGTCGTCGATATTGGAGATTGCAGATCAGGACAGACCAATTCATGTGGTCTGCCACGCTAGCGATTTTGCAATCGGCTGTGTGTTAATGTAGTTCGACGCAGATGGCGCGGAGAGCATCATCTGTTATCAGTCGCGTCAGCTGCAAGCAGCTGAGCGTAATTACCCAGTGCATGACAAGGAACTCCTTGCAATTAAATATGCACTGGCTAAGTTCCGGGTCTATCTCTTGGGAAATAGACCGTTCATCGTGTATACCGACCATGCGTCACTACGCACGGCCGTAAACAGCCCATACATCTAGCAAAGGATGGCGAGGTGGCTACCCTTCTTCGCGCAGTATAACTTATCCGTGGAGTACTGGCCAGGACGACTGAATGGCGTCGCTGATGCGTTATTACGTCGGCCCGACTTCGAGCCAACGTCTTGAGTCAACAGTAATTCTTTGCTCACTGTTGCGACACTGTCCATCATTGTGCCGTCTTCGCCTTTACTCTACGACGTGCGGAAAGCACACGCGGAAGATAAAGATCTCCTGCGATTGATGGGTCATCTTGCGAACCCATCCCGGAAACCCTTGTCGGATTAGCCGGCTCTGTACCGTTCCTCTTTGGATCGGTACACGACTCGCAATGGCCTGCTGTACTGTACAGCAGTTGCCGACGACACTCCTCGTGTCGTCGTTCCCGATCATGATGACTTGCGATTACGCATCATGTTCGAATGTCACGATGCGCCGTCTGGCGGGCACCGCGGCCGAGAAAAGACTTACCTCACGGTCAGTCGTGACTTTTACTGGACGCTCCAGTATCAGTTTGTCCGCAAGTACATTCGTTCTTACGAGGTCTGTCAACGGGTGAAGCCTAGTCCTTCATCCCGTGCACCATTACAACCTCTGCCGGTCCCGGCAGAGTGTTAAGAGTCCGTTTCCCTAGACCTTGTCTTCGGGTTTCACGAAGACACTGACAAGAATAATGGTATTCTTGTGTTTGTGGATCGTTTCATCAAGATGGTACATCTTGCTGCAGTCCCAGAATCGATAAAATCCCACGGCTGTGCGCGTGTATTCATCGACGCTGTGTTTCGACTCCACGGTTTACCCCGTGAACTCGTATCCGACCGTGACCCTCGGTTCACGGCGGCATTTTTGCAATCCGCATTCCGCACATTTTGAACACGGTTGAAAATGTCAACCTCTGATTATCCCGAAACGGATGGTCGGACTGAACGGGCGAACCGTGTCTTCGAAGAAATTCTTCGTGGATACGTCGACCCTTTTTCACATTGCAGTGAGTTCTTGCCGATGGTTGAGTTTGCCATCAACAACTCCGTGCATGCGTCCACAACGCATACACCGTTCTACGTGAATGGCTTTCGCCACCCACGTATTACATATCTCATACAGAGTGACTCTGAGTTAAATGGGGCAGAATCGCTCGAGCAAAAACCGTTTTGGCTCTTGCTCATCACGCATCACCGCTCACGCCGATACGTTTGATGCCATTTTCGACAACGTCGACATCGAGGAAATCGAGCTTGGCAGTAGCGATGACGCTGCAGCTACATCAGACAACGATGACGATGCTGGGATATTCAGCATCATCAACGATTATTCCAGCGAGGAAGAAGACACCCTCGTTGAAGAAGAGAATAACCTCTTAGCAGTGCGCACGAAGCGCACTGAAAGATAAAACAACGAGTCAGCAGAGAACTTCCTACTGACTCGAGAGGAGGTAGTCCGTTTCGTTCAGGACTCCATCTCAAATGCGGTGGACCGCCAGAAACGGAACGCAGACAAGAATGGAAGATCAAATGTTCTTTCATTTAAAGTTAATGACCTAGTACTACTGTCTACGGTAAACTTACCTGGACATGTAGTCACTAGTGTCGGCAGTAGTACACTACTGCCGAAATACATTGGACCATTTCGTGTGTTGCACTGCAAGGGCAATGCATACACGATCGAATTGCCACGTATGATGCGCACGCAGCCTACGTTTTACGTGGGGCGTCTCTGCCTGTACCATAAGTACGAGGCCTCTTGCGAGATTGGAGATAACCGGCGCGCTCAAGAACCCCCAGCATATTCTTGTGATCACGGACCAAACAATGAAGTTGGTCCTTCGTCAAATGGAGTTGGTCCTTCATCGACGCGGCCTCGCGACGAGCCGTCACTAGCTCGTCGCGCAAACGACGCCTCTTTCGTTCACTATCAAGCTGAGTGAACGCGAATTGCGATCGATTCTTCTCCTGATCGGCACGACGACGTCACACGTCCGACTGTAAGGCGTGCCGACGATCGTATTCGTGATCGACGTCCTCCCTCATCTCAGTCAGGTAACGCTCGTGGTTACCATAAGTCTCTTGCAGGCCCGGCGGCTGAGCCGGACCTTATCTTTCCACCGCCACCGGAACCACTGGTGGATTCCCACGGTGGACAACGCTTTCTTGTGGAGCGTATCTTGAACCACCGTGACGATTCAGGATCAAGGACGAGCTACCTAGTCCAGTGGCGTGGGTATCCACCCTCTTGGAACAGCTGGGAGCCCCGCTCTCAGCTGTTGATGGACGTTGAAGGGCTCGTACACCAGTATGACGAGATTCATCCGATTGGTCCGAGGGCCCATCGGGAAACACGAGCTCTAGGCGCTTATAGACGGATTGCAAGCTTGCAATCGCGTCACGCACCTCAGCCGAGATGTGAGCCCTTCCCCAGGGCTAATTTAGGGAATACACGTCCCTATGTGCACGTTGCGAGTTGTCAGCACAACTCGCACAAGGTCCACCCCAAGTGAGGCATGGAATGCCGGCCTCACTTGACAAACAATGCAACCGGTACCTTTCACCGGTTGGAGTTTGCTTTTCTAACCTGAGGAGTACTGCCTCGAGCTTCTTAAGCCAACCTTCTCGTCCAAAATGCTTTGAGTTTTGGACGAACGCGTTCCACGCAGCCAAAAGCGAGGCCTTGTCACGCTCTTTTGGTTGCCGTTGTACCATCGATGCCTAAAGAAGGCATCGAGATAAAATTCTTCCTCAGCGCGAAAGTTTCTCGCTCTGGGACTGAAGCCGTGAAGCTCAGTCGCATCGAATAAGGGTATTCGATGGCGTTGGCTTGTCTCGTGAGACAGGCTATCGATGAGCTGGTCGGGCAAGCGCCACGGCTCGAGCTCACCACGCTTCAATGTGGTACCTGTTTCGGTACCACGGATCCCAGAATGACGACGGCTCGCGCCATCGTCATCACGCTTGTGCGAAGAAGCACGAGTCGGTGGTGGTAGGGAGTAATACTCCTCACCACTCTGATCACCTACATCATCACTGCCGAACAGACTGTGTTGCAACTCACGAGTCCGTTCGTTCGAAAGTGCTCTTGACGAAAGGTGAGGCACCGCCGGTGATCGGGATGCCTATGGAACGTTGCGCGAGTCAGGCACGTCTGACTCGCCAGAATTGATGACCTCATTAACAAGGTCATCCTGTGCACGTGGTGCGATACCGCGTGCGTCTTCAGCACCTTCTGCTGCAGACGGAGAGCAAGCAGCAGACGGAGAGCAAGCAGCAGACGGAGAGCAAGCAGCAGACGAAGAAGCTTCTGACGCAGAGGCTGGCACAGCGACAGACTGTGTGGTCTTCGAATCACCTCGCATGGACATGTTAGCTGTACGAGGCAAGGTCAGGAGTGAATGGGTCCGACCAAACAAGTGCTCCCTGTCCCACTGGTGTCCAACGGGTGGCCACCAAGTTTTCGATAGTCACACGGTGACTTTCAGATAGGGAGGGGTGATGTAACGGGGTAGCCCGTTACATGAAATTGTCATTAAAACAATTTTGACAATAAACAATATTACGTCGAATATTCCTTTAACGATCTCACAGGCATGGTGATATTGTTGAGATGACCGAAGGGCCTGCTCATTGGTTGATATGGTGATGATATCAACCCACCAATAGCTACTAGACACGTGCAGTGGGTGGTGAGAAGAAGTCATCATACATTTAGTTATATTGGTAAAATCAAGTCAGGACAACAGAAGGTTCAAGGGGTCATAGGACTTAATTATATTAATACCGTTTTACTTTTACCAAGAGGCTAGTCTGTCGTTTTCCTCGCTGTAATAATCGTTGACGATGCTGAATATACCAGCATCGTCATCATCATCCGATTCAAAAATAGCGTTGTCGCTATTATTGAGGTGGTGTGCTTCATCAATGTCGACTTGATCGACATCGGCATCATACGTGACGACGTTAGCGTCGACACGTGATGAGCAAGAGCCCAAACGGTTTTTGCTCGAGCGAGTCCCTCCCCCCCTTATGCAAGAGTCATACTCTAAAAGGGCGGGCACACGTGGATGGAGTAGACCATTTACGTAAAACGGTGTGTGCTGGGTTGAAGCATGCACCGAATTATTGATGGCGAATTCCACCATGGGTAGGAATTCGTTCCAACTCGGGAACGAGTGGACATATCCTCGAAGGATCTCTTCGAGGACACGCTTCGCACGTTCCGTCTGACCATCTGTTTCCGGATGGTCAGAAGTAGACATCTTCAATCGTCTTCCAAGAGAACGGAACACGGTTTGCCGAAATTCCGCCGTGAACCGAGGGTCACGGTCGGATACGAGTTCACGGGGCAACCCGTGGAGTTGGAAGATCGTGTCAAGAAAGACAAGAGAACAGCCGGGTGCCGTGATTAACTCGGCCACTTCAGCAAGATGCACCATCTTGCTGAACCGATCAACGAACACAAGAATGCCATTATTCTTGTGGTCGTCTTCGGGAAACCCGAAGACGAAGTCCATTGAAACGGACTGCCAGCACTCTGCCGGGACCGGTAGAGGCTGTAATGATGCGCGGGATGAAGGACTAGGCTTCACCCGTTGACAAACCTCGCAAGCACGTATGTACTTGCGTACAAACTGATACTGGCGGGGCCAGTAAAAGTCACGACTTACCGTGAGGTAAGTCTTTTCTCTCCCACGATGGCCACCTGTTGGGGCATCGTGACACTCATACATGATGCGTAATCGCAAATCATTATGAGTGGGGACGACGACACGAGGCGTGTCGCCGTCAGCGGCTGTATAATATAACAGTCCGTTACGCGTTGTGTACCGATCCGATGAGGATCGGTACAAAGCCGGTAAATCCTTCAATGATTTACTGGATGGATGCACCATATGATCCTTATCTTCTGCGTATGCTTTTCGTACGTCGTCAAGTAAGCTTGACGACGGAACACTGGCTGTCAGTGTCGCAACAGTGGGCTTGTAAACTGGCCAGTCGGTGATTGCCTTAATCTTTTCGGGATCAGGGCGTACGCCGTGTTTACCCACGATGCACCCAAGAAGTGGTATTTCGCTAGCCGCGAATATACACTTCTTGAGGTTGGCATACAACGTATGCTTGCGCATAAGTTGAAGGACTTGACGAACGTGAGTTCTGTGAACTTCAACGTCCGTCATTCCGTCCATAGCCCGGCTATGGACGAACACATCATCGAAGTAACTCGGTGCAAAGTCTCGCACCGGTCTCAACAGATTTGTAACACATCTGTTAAATGTTGCAGGGGCATTACTCAGCCCTTGTGGCATCACTAGCCACTCCCACAACATACCGCTGGGGGTGCTCACTGCTGTGTACGGGATGTCCCGTTCACGCATGAGGATCTGATAGAGCCTATCCATCAGATCCATGGACGAAAAGATGGTACTCTTTGACATACCATCAACGATCACGTCCTTCCTCGGTATCGGCGTCTGAGCCGGTACCGTTGCAGCATTCAATTTGTTGAATGCGTGCACTATCCGCCATCCTCCTGTGGCCTTTCGCACACAGAAGGTCGGAGAGCTGTGAGGGGATATTGATTCCCTCACATGGCCCGCTGCTAAGCAATCGGCAAAGAACTTGTCGATCTCTAGTACTTGTTCACAAGGCAGTGGCCACTGCTTCATGACACAGTACTTCGAGCCCGGTTTGAGCTCGATCTCGTGGCGAGTGCCTTTGTCCTTAGGCAACTTGCAAGGTACGAATTCAGGGAACACATCCTTGAATTCGATCAAATCATGATACAAAGGATTTGCCTGAAGTGACTCCCAGGATTGAGACGTGTATCGCTCAATCCGAGTCTTCTCATCGATGACAGTTTCGTCCATCGATGAACTGCTGAGAACCCGTTCGTTCTCAGCAAATACTGTGGCCGATCGAATATCGGCCACATACTCATCCTCTGTGACGAGTATGCAGATCTGCTTGACTTTGCCACTACGCAGATCACGCAAGAACCGTTTCGGTTCTAGCGTTGGCAACTGAGTTATCTCCGAAGTTAACTTCGGAAGCACAATCAGATCAAGCGTATAAGCGCCTACGCTTGATCCGTCATTAACTAAGACGTTCAACGTCTCGGTTACTTCCTGGGAACTTCGTTCCACAGGTTGCTGAAGGCCTAATCCTTCAGCAAGTGACTCTTGAGGAAGTCCTTCCTCAAGTACGTGGGGACTTATTCCCTCGACGTCTTCTGACTGTTGCTGTGCAACCACAGTCAGGTACCGATCCTCTACGGTCGACCCTCCAGTCGAACTAGAATTTCCATGTTGCCGCTTGTGGGCAATCGGTTTACTCTTGATAGGATTTCGCCCGCTAGGCGTGCATCCATGTCCCGGTCCACTCGACTTATTCGAGTGGTGGACCTTCGGCGCAGCCTATACTTCTGTACAGCCGCCGGGAGCTTGCTCCACAGTGTAGTGATCAACTACACTGTGATCTTGTGCAGTCGTGATAACGACCGTACCGCAAGTGAGGCCATCGCACTCACTCGCAGAACATCCACACGCTTGTGGACACTCCAAGATGTTCATCAGATGGCCATCTGATGAACAAGCGGCAGGCATCTTCACGGATCGATGCTGCCAGCTCACTCTTGGCTCGTACCTTCTGAGCCAAGGTAATCCCAGGATGACATCAAATTTGTCATCCAGATCCAGTACGATGAAGTCATCATCGTACTGTTCGCCCTCTAACGTGTAGTGGATTCCTACTACTCGTTTCTCAACGGTAATCGATGCGCCTGTTGCAAGGCACACCGTCATCCTCGTGAGGGGAATGTCGCGCTCAACGAACTTGAGCCTACGACCCTCTAGTGACTGGCGACGAACAAAGTTCTTCGACGCCCCACAGTCTACTAGGGCACGAAGCGACAAATCATTTGTCGATTCCAACTTCAAGGTGATGAGCGAAACGTCATCACCATGTGCAGATACACACAATGATTGTGTATCTGGAGCAACTTTCGTCAAGAGATTTGCAAATTCTCTTGAGGTTGCTGAATCAGTAGGGCGCTCCGCCCCTACTGACCCCGTCCATTTTTTTGATGGTCCGTTTCGCTGTTGCGGCTTCGCAACAGCGCTGGACCCACGCCCATTGCCCTTCTTGGCGAATGGTCGTCCATTTCTCTCAGTACTGTTTGGTACTGGGCGTGGAGCACTACACTCATATGCGTAGTGCCCTAACTTCTGACAGCGATTGCACTTCTGCAATCGCTTGTTGTTTGAAGAGCGAGGTCTCTCGCTCTCAACATAGCAGAGGTCCATTGGTTCTGGACCTCCAATCTCTTGTCGTCTCGGTGGACGATAAGAGATTGAGATAGCATGAGCCTGTCTCATGCTAAAGTCTTCCTGTTCCGCGGCTGATATCGCATCTTCCAGCGTATTCAGCTCAAGGCGGAACAGGTGGCTCCTGACGGGCCCTTCTGCGAGCCCTTGCATGAACACCGTAATCAACGTGTGTTCATGAACTGGGTTAGCAGTTATACTACTCGCGAGGAGTCGTATATGTTGAGCGTAAGCGTGCACATCACGCTTACCCTGCTTGAGTTTCAGGAGCTCAGAACGAGCCCTGAAATCAGCCCGTGGCGTCTCAAACGTTTGTCTGAGCCGGGACTTGAAGTCATCTAGCGACCCAAACACATGTGGGTCGTTACTCTCGAGCCCCAGGGACCATGTTTTGGCACGCCCTGCCAAGTGCTTCTGAGCAAATGTGAGTTTCATTTGCTCTTCTTCGACGCGACGAGCCCTTAAGGATCTATCGAGTTCGACAAACCATAGTAACAGGGATTCTTCTTCGACTCCTCTGTACTTGGAGATGTCAACCTTCATGGCCTCGGGGCGACGCGCATGTGCCGTCCCGCCCACAGCAGCATGGAATTGCTGCTGTATTAACAGCTCTGTCTGTTGAGCACCAAGTTCTATCAACTGCTCGGCCTGTTGAGAGCCTTGCTGGTGAAGCAAGGTTACTTTCTCCCTTTCAGCGACAAGTTCATTTTGGATGAACCTGGCTATAGCGGCATGTTGTTGGTCTCTGTCTAGAGACTCCAGCATGGCGCTAATGGCGAACTCGCCTACGGTAGAATTCATTCGTTCTACCGCACTCCATTCGATGTCACTCAAATGGGAAAACCCTTCACGCGTGGCGTGAAAGGTCTCTTCATCATCCAACATGTTCATGTTGGATGTTGTGGTCCTTGGAAGGACTACAAAGTGCTACCAGGTGTAACGGGGCACACCCTTGCGTGAACTTAACGCAAGGGTATCGTACCCGACAAGCTTACACGAGGCAAACAAGGAAGCGTAGAAAAGGGAAAAGTAAAACTGTTGTATTAATATAATTAAGTCTTTTGTTACTGTCTCTCTGTTTAACCTGACTTAATTATGTTAATCTAACTGAGTGCATGGTGACGTCTCGTCACCACTCATTGCGCGCGTCCTGCGGCGATTGGTGGGTTGATATCGTCAAGATATCAACCAATGAGCAGACTCTTTGGTCGATTCACCAATATCACCACTATCGGTGATATTGTTAAAAGAATATTCAACTTAATATTCTTTATTGTAATTATCTCTCAAATGACAATTTCCATGAAACGGGCTGCCCCGTTACATTATCCATCCAGTTATCCCACCAGTTCGCGAGACGTTGCGGCGTCGCCGTGTCCGCGTGATCGATGTCCTTTGCCCATTCTACTTCGCGTCTCGCTACGTCGAGTGCTCGCTCGATGACCAGCGCGACTGTCTTCTTTGCACCCGCGGGAACCGGGTAGACTCGTCGAACCTTTAGCACCGGGACAGTCTGTAAGAGTAAACCGACTCGAATCGTCACTCCATGTGATCAGCCGCAGGTCCTGGGACGGACTGATCGATGTGTCGAACCCAGACCTCGTCTGATGCACGGATGTACCACCGATCGAGGCGGGAGATCGCTCGGGTACCGTCGTGAAGGTGGTAGAAGTAAGTGTGCGCTCGGGCGTGGAACTCGTAGTGTCCACGACCTTCTTTCGCACGCTCGATCGCATCTTCGAGTACTTCAACCAAACTTGTGCGCGTCAGCAGTCAATGGATGGCGGGCGAGTCGTGTCGACTTCCCGGAATCGCTTATGAGCGGCCGAGCTTTGCGTGGAGCATGCAGTTAAGATCGCCGTCAAGAAGGATCGGACCGGTATGTGGGGCAATGATCGGAGTGAGCCTCTCTAACGGCTCCTCGCGCACATGTTTGTCTTTTGGTGCATTGACGTTAGCGATGAAAAATTCGCCGCCGTGGTGTTCAACCCGTGCTGCCATCCAGTGCTCCGTTAGAGATCCTCTCGACACGACCCAAACGCGGTGACGGTAGAGTACGGATTGAGGAGAAGGTCGACTCCCCCCGTCGAACCTCTATTTCAGTCCACATAGTCAGCTCGTGCTTGTCCTCATCCCTGAAACCTCATACCGCGCATTACAGCGCATTCATCTTGTTCGCTTCCCCTTCCACGACTCGAGTCTCTTGGAAGAGAACGGTGCCCACCGGTCCACGATCTCCCCACTGCCTGAAATGCGAGAACCACCCCATGAACTGGGTTGGATTCTTCGGAAGTCCCACGACGTTCTGCGTGTGTATTCCGATGGTGCTCTCGAGTGATCCCGCCCTGGAGTCCTGAAAACCCCTCGTCGTGTGTGACCTGTGGCTCTCACATGAGCCACACCGGTGTCCGCCCTGACGCAGCTTGAGGAGAGCCCGAGGCGCCCTTCGTTCTGAAGCGGCGGCGCCTGGCCGTCGTTTGTGATAAGATCGAGGACAGACTGCCACTCAGATGGAATATCTAGAATACCTTCGATAGCTGCAGCGCACAGCGTCGTAAGTGTAGAATAGTGACGACTTCGTTTGCGGCATTACTACGGTCGTCTCTGTATCCGCAGGTGCGAGGTTGGGCAAGAGCACGCAGATGGCGTTGAGTGCAACCCACTCGTTAATCTCCACTGACTTAACAACTGTCGCGCAGAGCAGATTCTTGTCGTGCTGTTCCAAGAGATTTCATTTTTCTATCAAGTCCGTACTTCTCCACCTGGTTTTGCTCCTTCATACGCCAGTCACAGCTTCCCATCCTGTGCAGAGCTCGCGGGTCTTCGCTGAGAAGTTGCAATCTGCAGCATACTTGCAAATGACAGCAAACTGCGCCTCGATGTTGATCAAGTAGCCGAAGTTCAGCAGCGATTCCCGAGACA
The DNA here is from genome assembly GCA_947650285.1 of Hyaloperonospora brassicae. Taxonomy (NCBI): domain Eukaryota; phylum Oomycota; class Peronosporomycetes; order Peronosporales; family Peronosporaceae; genus Hyaloperonospora; species Hyaloperonospora brassicae. The sequence continues at coordinate 23,906 of CANTFL010001154.1, read as the reverse complement.
TTCGTTGGAGAAATTCGATTAAAACGCGGAAGCGCTATGACGAGCTTGGTGAGCTTGGTGAGCTCGGTTGTACATTCCATGATCCACAGATCCAGGTCGTTTTTGGAAGTTGGTATGACGCGGGTATTTGTACGTGGCGCTTTCTCATAGTAGCCTACCTCAGGATTGCTGCCGATTTCTCCGCCTCGGGGTCTGAGCGCGGTGCCTTGGTGGTTGAGTTGCCTGCTGGCTTGGCGGCTTCGTTGCCAGCTGACTTGGCTGTTGCGTTGACGGTTGTATTTGTGTCCGCATTGACTACTGCTAAGTTGTCTTAATGCCTGAAGACTGCGTTTACTGTTTCCGGTGGACCGGCAGGTGATTTGCGGACGCGCGACTCGTTAATAGTTCGGTCGTGGTACTGGCGGCTTGCTGTGCGTTTTGCGCGTCGTGGGAGTCCTCCACGTTCTCTTGACACGGAGTGATCGCAAGAAGAAGACCGTATCTGACACTTCCCGCTTCCTGCAGCTACCATTGGTCAAAGGTAGCCGCAAAGCTCGAGGGACGGTAATTGGGTCGGTGTCTACGGTGGCGTGTTTGTCATCACAGTCGCATCCTTTTGATCGCTCATCGCCTGTCTCGATATCTTCGATTCGCATCGTGTCATCCAGGCTGCTGACAGATTCCATCAGCACGTCCTCGGGCTTCGAGTAGTTGTTGAAGCTCGTAACTTCCTGATCGCCGTTGCCTTCGATCTTCGGTGGCTCGACTCCGTTCGGCGTGCTGTCACCCGCGCTGATCGGCGTGCTGTCGCGCACACTGTCGCCAGCGTTGTTCGCTGTTGTCGAACCGTCGCCAGCCGCAGTCCTCTGGGCACTTCTGGCAGGCTGCGATGAAGTGGGGTTGTTTGGCGTCCTTTGTGAGGTTCTCTTTTGCACATAGCGAAATGAAAGGATCTGTAGGTTCATTGCCACCTTCGCCTGGGTCTTGGCCTTCGCAGCTTGCTTCGTTCGCGCTTGGCGGCAACAATCTTTCGCCGCACCTCGACATTGCGTAGCCGCGCTGCCTCTCCAGCAGCACGGGCGGTCTTCTTGCCCTTGCGCTGCGCCGCCTCGTAAGCTTTTGCCGCCTTTTATCGAGCAATCGTTGTTGCGCCTCCGGTGCGAGCCGCTCGCGAAGCGATTTTAAGCGCTTGTCATCGACGATCTCGTCCACCAGTAGGTCTGGCGTCGCGATCTGCTCGACCGTCACGTCACGGGTAGAAGACGCCGCAGATGCCATCGGGTCCGTGGCCTTGCAGTCCTTGCGGAAGTGTTTGAAACTGAAAGAAGCTCTGCACGGGATCCGGTGGCTGCTTCGTGGCTGATGTACCCCCACTTCCATCACTGATCTAGCACTGGCGACGCGCTGCGTGTGCGTCCGTAGCAGCCACGCGGGGCACTCGGTGAAGGAGAAAGTGACTGCCATTTGTGCAGTATGAACTTGTCCTCGGCTCCCGGTTCGATCGACTCGATCAAAACGAATGGCGCTGTTGTGGCAGTAGCTATCATTCTGCGTACCAGAGCGGGCTCGGAGTTGATCATGCTGAGCACTTTGACGCTGTAGAGCAGATCATGCGAGAGCGTGTCGTACCAAGTCATTGGACTCCGGTGTACAGCGCCTCTGTCTTGCGAAGTACGAGCGTCCCTTTTCCGATCCTAAAAACCGCGTCTTTCCACGCTTCTTGGGATGTTGGTTTGATGAACACAAACTCAACGACTTTGGAAAGCAACGAGCATTCAACTACAAGCACCAAAGAGAAGATTCCCTGGACGCGCGCGATGTCCTCGTCGGACTTTGCGGCCTCGAGGAGCGTTCGGCAGATTGTAGCTTGGCCCCTGCATCCGGTAGCATGAACCCGACAGGAAGACACGCATAAAACCGCAGGCAGCGACGCTTCCGGGAAGTACGAGATAAACTCGTCTCTCTCAGCACCGACATGTGTATCTTGAAAAACTTCGGCAGACCCAAGAGGTAGATCTTCGCCCCAAGCCACGCCATGACAGTACGATCCGCAGCGAGCGTCGTCTCTCGCTGAGAGACGTTGATGCGGTAACGGTACTAGTTCCGGGCGCATTTGTACAAGAGTCGGTGCTCGCTATCGTGGGCCTCCACGCAGTGTGGGGCCCACGATGCTGCATCCGTAGACAACGTGGCGAAGCTGAAAAAGCGCATCGCGCGGCAAGCACCGGCCGTATCTGGCCCAGCTCCCGCCGGTGCTTGCCGCGCGATGCGCTTCTTCAGCTTCGCCACGTTGGCTGGCGCCGATTTTGCCGCCGTCGCGCTTGACTTGCCTCGCTCGTTTTGCGCGCCCTCGTCACCGTTCCGTAACGCAGGCGCCAGTGCCGGCGGCGAGTCAGTCGCCGCCTTCGTCGGGCCTTCGTCTTAGCATGCTTGTGCTATTTCCGAGCACGCAAATGTGCGTGATGACCGTTTCTGTATGCTAGTGTTACCCTTCCAGAAATGCCCGCCAACCAGATCGACGCTTGAGCAGTTGGCTGCTTTTATAGGAGTATGTCCCAAAGGTTAGACTTCCTCTGCACGTACAGTGGACGTGAGGTGATGAGACACCTGCTTACACTGTGGTCCGTGCAAGTAGCTTATACTGTGTCAGTGCAAGCAAAGATTGGCTCGTTTTATTCTAGGGAGGCCAAAAGGCACGCGGGTTTCGGTAAACATATTTGTCAATGGATAGCAAGGTGATGAAATGTTTTGGTGCCCTGGGTATGTAAGAAATGTTACAATTTAGCGAATGTCGGTTTAATTCCTCATGAGACGAAAGCAAAGCGACGTCTGGTACGTAAAGGCATGTTAGGCATGACCCTCCGCTATCGGGTGCATCAATGTGTAAGAGGAACACAAGCAGGTGTCAAGGTTTCGAATTGTGTTTCTTACATGAGCAGCGTCTGTCTTCCTGATACGTAATCTTAGCTTGGCATACGAGTGAGCGCGCCATGATCGCACCTCAAGCACTTATGGCCATATCCTCTTCGATACGCTTTTGCGTCGTTTCCAAACCTACGTTTACAGCGCTGGATTCTACCAAAAGGTTGCGCTTCTGCTCCGAAGCCAACCTCTCGTAGGTAAGGCTTTACAGTCCCTCATGACCTCCAACTGACGTCTACCTAGGCTTGCGTGTGGAAGCTGCTGATCCATCGGCGCCTATCACTTGCATTTTTGTACGGAAAAAAGCTGTGTCACAGCGAACGACACGCTGTGGATTCGGTTGTAGTCGCATAAGCAACGAATAGTGGTTGCTACGACGGCCACCGAATGAGTACTGTAGTGTGGGTTCACAATACACGAGCTGTGCAATTTTCGCATTGACGTGTCGTGCCGATACATTGCGAAGTGTTTTGTCGATCCTGGTGCAGGCAAATGATCGATTGATCAAACGTGTGTCCAGCTCCACTTGCGATTGAGACTGTCGGATGCCGACTGTAATTCATATTGATTTGGTATGTCCGGGCGTAACAAGAGAGATAACAAAGAGAGATCTTGTGTGTATCACCGTCACGCCAAGCTTTATAGCATCCGAAACGCTCACAAAAGTGACAAGGGCGGGAGGTATCGCCCAATCTACGAAGGAGTGCTGGCCAAATGTTCGTCTAACTAGATACCGCTACGAAAGGGAAATGAAATTGCTACAATGGTCAGCTGTAGCTACGATGAAGTGGGCGACTATCCGCAGAGGACAACTTGTACTTACTACAGATAAAGGTACTCATCAACGACTGTAGGATGCCGATGTTCGATGTAGTAGCGGGGATGAAAACCGCATTACCGTTTGCAATGATGTTTTTCTACAACATGATCATGTACAGCGGACACTAACATGTAATTGTGCCGTACTGACGGCTGCATCTCTGCTTAATGTGTGGCGGTCAGCAAAGAAGATACTCTGGCTAACAATATCGTGTCCGCACACATCGTTTGTAGATTCATCGAGGTGTGCGTAAGCAAACGTCGTCTGTCAGGCCGTCGGGTGCTGGCAAGGCTACTTTGATAAGTCATTTGGATGTCGGATTAGACTTCAAAGTCGACAATTTGTTGCTTCGTGTAGTTGGTCGTGTATGCTTACGAATGTGCAGTGTATCATTGTTGTTGTCAGGCCACACCGAACGAGATGACTCTTAGATTCAACGACCAGGTGGCGTGCAACTAGACCTTTTTTAGCGTTTGCGAGCCACGAGATAGTCGCGAAGAGCGTTGCCGCGGTTCCATTCACTTTGCAAGGGCCAACCGACGCTCGTCAATTGCAACCGCTGTAGGAATCGGATCAGATTTTCACTATCAGAGCCTACATGCACAACATGGTCCCAATAAGCTTGTGGGTCGACGTCCAAGCACAGCAGATGCAGTGTCGTGTCTTCGGAAAGCAGATTATTGTTTTGGACTGGACGTGGCTGGCGTCCATCGATGTTCAGCAATACAACAACATCTTGTGTGCGAAAGTGCGCTCGCTTTGACAAAGACCTTCGTCGAATCTCACTCGTATGGCTCATGCGGTCACGTATCCTTCACATGCAGGTCTTGAACTGTAACGGTGCTTTGTAGTCACACGAAGGAATCTTGATGAATGTGGAGAACCGACAACAAAGAAAGAGAGCATCAATCAAGCGCCGAGAAGACGTAACGTTACCTGCGCAACCAATGCATCACCCCTTTACTTTCACATACACACCACCGCTAGCTATTACCATGCAGTCAAAAGCACATGCGCCCGTCGGCTATTGTACGTCACATCAGAACAATTCTTGTTGCAAACATTCACATCGCACCATTACAATTTAACGCACTGGTGAATCGACTACAGAAAGAGACCCTTGCTCGCAGCTCAAGCCTCGTGGCAACTACCATACGCGTTCAACGGTCAGCGGCGATCAAGAAGAGCGCAGCGTCTGTCGTGTTCCGCTCCAGCAAAGTTCGATCCTTTGCTGTCCGCTGATGCCTCACATTGTCTGACACATTGACACTGACAAACTTACACAGCATGTGCGTCAATGTCGTCCAGCTCGTCCAGCTCGTCAATGTAGTCTACCTCGTATACTTCGGCGGGCAATGCAATAAGGCCGGAATAGCTCCTCTTGTCCGTTGCCACGGGCGTACACATCGCATTCGAGTACCCCGTCTCGCTCTCGTCTTCGGTGTCAGCAGCCTCAGTCCTGCGCTTGCTGATAATCGTCGCAGCGGCCACTGCACCAATCGCTCCAACGCAACAGGCAATGACCACAATGGGTATCGTGCTGTTGCTGTTGCCAGCGTTCTTTTCCGCCTCGTACGCTGACCGCGTGGTAATGTACGCTACTCCGACGGCAGTTCCAGTCGAGTGCCTCGCACCTGTGCGATCGGTGTATGTCGCCCCTTCTGTCGGTGCTGGCGTCGGACGATTCACGTCAGTCAGTGCCAGTGCCGGCATTGGAGCGTACGTCGTGGGTGCAGGCGTGACCGCGTCAACCTCTGCTTTCTCATTCTGTGCAGGGACTGGAAGCTGAAGTGTACTTTGCATTCGATCACCTTGAACCAGACTGGCAACGGCCAAGAGTGTCGAGGCAAGGAGACCGACCTTCATTGATGAGCGGGTGAGTGGGCGACAGGGAATAGCGCGCGTCGAGGTGGAATGCAAATGAAAAGAGAATGCGCTGCTGCAGAGGCCGAGCGACAAGCGGGAGAGTATTGACGTTGCACTGCTTTAGGCTGTAAAGGGCTCGTAGTGACTTACCACCCGCTCGCTGGACGCCCGCTGCATCGGTTGACCAGCGGCGAGACGCACTTTTCTACAACGTGCACCGGTCGTACCACGCTGAACGACACGACCACGTGGTGCATACACACATACATCTCATGGATCACACGAGACCTATTCAGCATCCAGTCAACATGTTTAGGACAGACATGCGTGCAGTGCTTATCAACCTCTCTATCGAAAAAGTCATGCTGCATCCCAGGTGTTGTTGACCAGCTACAACCCCTATCTCTATTTCAGACAGACACAAACACAAACGCAACACACACGCGCGCGCCATTACAGCAACACGCATCATGGACCGTACCGATACCCTAAACTAGGCCACGCACGATCCAGCTACTTCACGACGAAGCTCGTTCGAATACCGGTATTCGATCCTGATCCGCGAGCACGACCACCACCCAATCGAGTGCTCGAGCAATTGCGTGTCATGGTCGAAGTGACGGTACTGGACTACGGCGCGGGCAACGTACGCAGTCTCAAGAACGCCATCCGCGCCGCGGGTCACTCGGTGAAAGACGTGGCATGCGCCGCCGACATTCGGACCGCGCAGGTGCTCATTTTCCCGGGCGTGGGGAACTTTCGCGCCGCGATGGAGTTTCTGCAGACAAGTGGCTACATTACCGACCTGCGGGCGTACGTGGCTGCCAATCGTCGGTTTCTGGGCATCTGTCTGGGTATGCAGACGCTGTTTGAAGGCTCGGAAGAGTGTCCCGAGCTTCGGGGACTGGGGGTGCTCAAGGGCACTGTCGCCCGCTTTGCGTCCGACCACGTGGCGGTGCCTCACATTGGCTGGAACGGTATCACTGCGTGGAAAAAGTCGGCGCTCTTCTCGGCCCTTCCAGTGGCTACAGCTGCGGCGAAAGTGTACTTTGTGCACTCGTTTCGAGCGATCAAGACGGACAAGAACGCTGACTGGGTGCTCACGACGACGGACTACGGCGACGTGGAGTTCATCAGTGCCGTGCAAAAGGGCAACGTCATGGCGACGCAGTTTCATCCAGAGAAGAGCGGGGCTGTGGGCATTGCAATGCTTAAGGGGTTCTTGGACACGCGCGAGATGCCGGACCATGATGCTGTGGTGTCTACGGCGCGTTTGGCGCCACGGACGACGCTGTCAAAACGGATCATTGCGTACGTTTGTGTTATTTTTTTCTTGTGGAAGGACTACAGGAGTGAGACGAAGTGATTGTGTGGACTGTTTCTGTTGCTGATGCGATGCGAGTTTGTTTGCTCGGTTTGTTCTGTGCACTTTTGTTCTGTCTCTGTGTCGCAGGTGTTTGGACGTCCGGGCGAATGATCAGGGGGATCTGGTTGTGACGAAAGGCGACCAGTACGACGTGCGCGAGAGCTCGAGCATCGCGAGAGAAGGCAATGTCCGCAATATGGGCAAACCAGTTGATCTGTGCAAGCGCTACTTTGACGAGGGAGCTGACGAGGTGGCGTTCCTCAACATCACGAGCTTCCGTGAGCAGCCAATGGGCGATTTGCCGATGGCTCGGATACTGGAGGCGAGTTCGGAGTGCGTGTTCGTGCCGCTGACGATTGGCGGCGGCATTCGTGAGTACATGGATGACCAACAGAAGATCCACTCGGCGCTCGATGTGGCGGCATTGTATTTCCGCTCGGGGGCGGACAAGGTTTCGATTGGAAGTGACGCTGTGTACGCAGCCGAGAGGTACTATGCCAACGGCGGTAAAGGTGACGGATTGAGCTCAATCGAGACGATCTCTGCCGTGTACGGCAACCAGGCCGTGGTGGTGTCGATGGACCCCAAGCGCGTGTACGTTGCGTCGTTCTATGACGAGAACGCGAGAGGCCACAATGTCGTCAAGCTGTCACGACCGGGTCCTAATGGGGAAGAGTACTGCTGGTACCAAATGACGGTGCGCGGTGGCCGGGAGACTCGTAACATTGACGCAGTGCAGCTGGCTCGAGCGGTTGAGGCTCTCGGCGCCGGTGAGTTGCTGCTGAACTGCGTGGACATGGACGGTCAAAAGGCTGGGTACGATCTCGACCTGATTGCGCTCGTGAAGAAGTCGGTGCGCATCCCAGTCATTGCGTCCAGTGGTGCGGGCCAGCCGTCGCACTTTACCGAGGTCTTTGAGAAGACGAACTGCGATGCGGCGCTTGCAGCGGGTATCTACCACCGCAAGGAGGTGTCGATCCACGACGTCAAGAGACAATTGCAGGCCGACAAGATCGACGTGCGTCTGTGAGTGCACGTGTTTGCCATACTGCAGCAAAAGGAGTGGAGACCGCAACAGGAGCAGGCGAATTAAGTGGCTGGACAGACACCTGGTGCAGATCGTCTTTGCCACACGAGTGGGTCATGAGAGCTTGGGGTCATCGTCAGCTTTGGACTGTCGCAGGATCGACTACGATTCGTACAGGTTTTCTTGCAGCGAATACGGATATGCACTCGAGCACAGCTGCAGTACGCTGCTCGTCATTGCCGTCTTGACGTTGTACCCATGTCGATGCAGGAGGGACGTAGAAGGACTTGACGTTGCTCGAGCTGCGCTGTTGTGAGCTTGCGATCAGTAGACTCATTTGCCATTGTCAGCAGTGTGTACGATGTGTCTGCGTGATGACTGATGGCCAACTGCGATGTGGTCGTATGAACTAACAAACTGCGATGGGCTTGAGAAGAGCCTCTTCGATTGTGGTGTGTCAGCAATTAGCACGACCTCTTTTGTCAACGCTGTGTCTCACGTGCGTGCACGTATTGTCACGATCGGATGCCGGGGTCCGTATACGATCGATGGTCGTGGTCGATATTGTATCTGTGTCATTCTCTTGTATACACTTGACGGGGTGCTTGATTTCCGAGAACGACCCACCCACACGGCCGCTGTTGTACTGTATGTATACGCCAAAAAATAGGTCCGTTCAGCCAACGCTCGTGCAAAATGTCAGCGCGTGGGCTCTTTTCGTTGCTCGGCCCACCCAAAATAACGGTTAGAAACGCGGTCGATTGTTGCAGCATCGGCCCACCGCTTTCTACTTTTCGGGTTCCGCGCTACCTTCCCGTCACATTCCACCGCTGGTCGACTCTACTCCGACGAGAGGGGGAACAACCGAACCGGACCCCGCGCTGCTTCGCTCCGTCGCGGCCCTTTTCCCCTCACATCGTCCACGTGCGCCTTCACCAGCTGCCGTGACCTCTTTCCGCTCCACGTCCTCGTCAAGCGCTGCTCTGCACTTGTTGCCACGCCGCGCAATGGACTATGCAATGGTACGACAAGTCAATTAATTGCAATTCGCCGCTACGAAAAACAATCAATTAATTGCCAAACGGTGCAATACGAAATGCATTGACTGACGAATTCATGTATTGTCGTTTCTACCGCACGACGGAACGCATCACTGACTGACTGATTGTATTTCTATCACTTTTTTCTATCGTTGTTGACGTTGGTGTTGATATTGTTTCTATTCGCTACCCAGCGAGACGACGAGGTCTGTGCGGCTCCCACGGACTCGGAGCTCGCAAACGGTCCGACGTTTGAGGACTTGGCCATTGACGACAGCCTGAGTGACCTCCAGCGCGTGACCAAGTACGTGTGCAGCAACATTGCGCTCCAGCGCGTGATCCACGTGAAAATGCTGCACGAAACGGCGCGGTCCGTGGGGTTCCACGCCACGTGTGACCGGCTGCTGCCGCTGCTGCCGCCGCTCGTGTGCGACGTCGAGTACGTTGTGCGGCAGCACGTGGCGCTGCAGTTCCCGTTGTTGTGCCAGTTCCTCGTTGAGGCAGAGCCGCACGTGGGCTACCGCGTGATGCTGGACAAACTCTTGCCTCTGGTGACGAAGCTCGTGTCGGACGATCAGCACGAAGTGCGCTCGGCAGCGAGCGAGAGTCTCGTGGACATGGCTGCACTCGTCAAGCTCGAAGACCAGGGACAGCACATGCTCACGATCGTGTTGCCGCTCGCACACGATGACGACAATGAACAGTTTCGTATTTCGGCCGTCGCGCTGTACAATGGACTGGCGGAACATTTTGGCCCCGAGTTGTGTCAGCAGTTTTGTGTCCCAGAGCTCATATCGCTGTCAGAAGACCCGGTGTTTCGAGTTCGTAAATCGACAGTGCTGAGTTTTCCGAATGTGTGCAAGACAGCAGGCATGGAGCTGAGTCGAGAGCGATTGATTCCTGCGTTTGAGCGGCTAGCGAAGGATGATATCTGGGGCGTGCGAAAAGCTTGCGCCGAGTGTCTAGCCAATGTTGCGCTCGCACTGGCACCGATTGACCGCGGTCCGATCTTGGTCCCGATGTTTGAGCGTTTTATCACTGACTCGTCACGCTGGGTGCGCATGGCAGCGTATCAGAGTTTGGGTCCGTTTCTAGCGGCATTAGTAAAAGAGCAGGTCAGTGACGAACTGGTGGGTCACTTTGCAAGTATGGCAACGACAGCAGCATCACAGCTTGGTGGCAGCGGCGAGGTAGATATCAAATTTCATTGTGCGTTTAATTTCCCGGCGGTAGCAAGCATTCTGGGCGCTGCAGACTGGTCAAGACTCTCTGCTGCTTTTGAGCTGCTGTACAATGACACGTTCTGGAAGATCCGGCGGTCATTCGCGTACTCTTTGCACGAGCTGGCGCGAATTCTAGGTCAAGCCATCACCGAAACACAGCTAGCTACGGCATTCGACGGGTATCTTCATGACGTGCAGGACGTCCGGCTTGGTGCGATGCTGCACTTTGCCGACTTCTTGGAGAACGTGTCACCCTCGTTTCGTGAAAGCTATCTTCCGGTGCTAGCGGAGTTTGACTCATTCGACAACACAACCAAGTGGCGTTTTCGCGAAGTTCTGAGTGGCCAACTAGCGCAGCTTTGCCACACGTTCACACCGGAGGCAACCTTCTCGGTGATCAACCCGCTAGTATTTAAGCTCATCACGGATCCGGTTGCGGTCGTGCGTGAACAAAGCTATCATGTACGTGAAAGAGGAATGCTTGCGTGAAGCTGTGAAAATTGTACTCGGTGTCGCTGACATGTTCCTGCTGTTGTGCACGCGATTGACAGGCTTGTCCGTTGCTAGTAGCTCGGCTAAATTCGAATGCAACGTGGTTGACTGCTATCGTTGACAAGTTCGTGACCCTTGCACACTCGCCTCACTATCAGGACAGGCAGTGCTTTGTCAAAATTTGCTCCTCTTTTTTGCTGACAAAGGAGCCTCAGGAGGTTAGTGAGAAGGACGCAGCGTTGGCCCGCGCCGCTCGCGACTTTTTTTCGTCTCAGCTTGCAGCAGTGTTTTTCACGCTGGCAGTGGATACAGTCTCCAACGTTCGTCTGGTGTTCGCCGAGACAGCAGTCGAACATCGGCAGCTGTGTCGAGAACACCCTGCATGCCCAGACGCGTTGCGAGAAATTCTTTCGACTACGGCATCCATTGACGCTGACGCTTTTGCTGCGATTTTGTCTCGACGAGTGAAAGAATGTTCCAATGGACTGGCAAAAAAACAGGGTGCGAAGGGTACCGACAAAGAGACGGAACAAGTCTCGGCAACGAGCTCGGACGCTGGTGAAGAAAGCAGAGGTTGTCCTGCGGCTACATCAAAACCGCTGGAGACAACAGACGTGGTACCTGAAGAGAAAAAGGCAAATGGTGAGGCTTTCGACGCTCTTGTATCAGCGGACGGTGCAGCAACCGAAACGTTAGCTCCTCTTTCGGACTCATCGCGGATAGCGTTGCCAGTCGAAACGGGAAACGGACCTGTCCATCGTGCGTCGTTGGCATTGGTCGAAGGAGGGTCCAAGTCGGAGACGGATTCTGGCGAGGCAGTGCCGATCGGCGAGTCATGTAGTTCGTTGTCGACGGTCGCAACAGCAAACCCGTCGTCTATCGAAGCAAATTCGGAGGCGTCGAGGTCGGCACATACAGACGCAGCAAGAACGTCAACGGCAACAGCGGAAGACCCGCTACGTAAACTGCATTTGGAGGACTGCTGAATAGATAGAAGACTCTAATGGCTTACTAAAGCTATGGGTGGATCGACCGACAGGCAAGACGCCACGTGCGGCTACTGTCGCGACTCGACCATGGAAGACAGTCTCCACCGAACCTGTCCTGTCGAGCGAGGAGACGACACCTCGGGGCCAAGCAACGAACGAAAGCAGCACACGCTTCTCTATCGACGGAGAGCAGCATCGTCACTGGGTCGCCGTGTCTCCATCCCTCTCTTGCTCGTCTGTATATATGTGTACGTACTGCTCGAGTCCCGTTCTGCAAATAAACAGTGAGTGCAATGCAGACACCAGTCGAGCTCACTGGCTACGGTTTGTCTGCATCCTGTGTCCCTGCAATCACCATCTCTCGTGTCGTGTGTGCAGCCACCGAGGCCGTAGCGGCGCCTCTCATGGCCTCACAGAAAGCCGGCTGGAAGGTGCCTTGGAAAATGTCGTTGCAAATCTCTTCAACAACTCGAATGCCTTTGGCCGCCGTGTCAGCACCTCGACTGGCCGAGAAGCTCTCGAGTTTACGACCCACTAGCGGCACGAAAGCAGTGACTTTGGCCTCGGCTTCGTACAACGTCTTGTGCTCATCGTCTGGATGCACCGAGTACACACAGTCTCCTCGACCGTTGCCACCGATCGCAGCGACAGGTTTGTCGATCGAAGCACGAGCCGCTTGCGCTGCGGGTCGCATATTGTTTCTTCAAACACGTACGTCGAGTCACTGAGAGCCGAGCGGACCCATTGGGGGACGTTCGTTTGCGTCACTTTGGCCAGTCGCGTCGTCACCAGTCGTCCCTGCGCGTCCAGCTGCCGGTCCAGCACATCCACACGCTCGACATGGGCGAGCCGCTCGTTCGGGTACTTGTTCCAGAACGCGCGCGTGACGACGTCCCAGTGGAAGGGGTAGACGTAGCGGGTCTCGTGCGTCAATACCATGAGCCCGTGACGACTGTAACTTCGAATGTCGGAAAGTGCCACTTGACCCCCGACGAGCTCTTTTTGCGTGGTCAGAGAAAAGACAGACAAAACACGAGTTTACACAGACCATACAACAAACGAGTCCAAGGCCCTCGCGCGCGACACGTGTCTTTCTCTGTACCACGCACCGAACGAGAAAAGGGACGATGTCGCACCTGAGACCGCATGCCATCGACATAGCAAAAGAGGTCACGGGCGACACGACATACCATAGCGACAACAACAACAATAGCGACAATAGCAGTACGCGTACTTTACATTTCAACACGATGGACGGCGCGTCATCTTGGCACGGTCAATGAAGATCTCGACAAGTCGTTGCTGCGTCGCATCGACGTTGGCAGCAAGATACGTCGGCACGAATCGACTGTCTTCCATGACTGCAAAGTGCAGTGCCACGAGGCAGTCCACGGCGCACTTGCGGACACTCGAGTTCGAGTGACCAATGCACTTTGTGAGACGATCAACCACGTCGTCATTGCGCAAGAACGTCACATCCTTCTCACGCGAGCTCTGCTCGCAATGCTGAAAGCACAGTTTGGTAAGACGCAGCACCATTGGCAGCACGGGCGGTTTGCTGCTCGAGACTAGCGGCATCAGCAGTGCTAGTATCTGCTGCTGGTCGCTAGCTGAGCGCACCAGGTCGTCTAGAATGCGCTTGATCAGATGGCAAGCCTGTTGAAGACAGGGACGTGACAGGGTGTGTAAGAATCCCGAGGAAGCAGTGACGATGAACATTAGACGAGCAGACTTACCACGCCGGTTTGACCGACCGTTGCATCGATCAAGCGCTGAAAAAGCAGCTCTGAAAACATTTGCGCCCGCGAAGGCTGCGCGGCGACGAGTTTCTGCAGCACCTCTAGCGCTCTCGTGTTCTTATCGGTAGCAGCGTCGAGAAGCAGTAAAAGCAGTCGACCAAAACAGCGGTCCCAAGTCCCGCATGATGTCGTCTCGATCACATGCCTCGTCTGTGTGGACCATGACGTTTGTCGTTAGCACACACACTACAAAGAAGGTCTAGTAGCAAGTCGCAAGACTTACTCTGTAGAGCGCACGCATCACCTCAGCCTCCGACATGTTGTTTTCCTCGAACGTATAAAGGATGTCTTCGAGTTGGGTCCCGTGCTTGTCCAGCGCAACTCCACCGCACGGAAACAACACACTGGACGATACTACAGACCTTGGCGATGCTACAGCTGTAACAACGTCTTCGTTACTTTGACCCGCAATGCGATTGTTCATCAGATCTTCAGAAATCGATTGAGATGTCATGTTCATCCGTTTTTGGTCGTTCTGCTGAGCAGAGCCCGAAGAGTCCACGCTTGGTGACTCTGGTCGCTTGCGGCTCCTCTCTGGTTTGCGTGCGATCTTTTCCACGACACGGTTGTTGTTATTATCCCCATTCGGTGGTCGGGTCTTGTGCGGAGCTGTTGAGGAAGCTGAATGATTTTCAGGATAGTTGCAGGTTAGAACAATCTTTTTGGACTTGAGCACTTTGGCGACGACCGAACGCTTTGACGGGGGAAGCAATCCTAACGCCACATCCATCTCTCGCGCGTAAAGCTGCGCAACCACTGAGACTAGGTCGCCACAAGCTGATGCAACCGAAACGGGAACGTCGGCATCCATAAGTAAAGCAATCCTGAGCAGGAAGGACCTCATGTGACTATTGTTGATACCGTTCTTCATGTATCCTTCTGCTCTAGGCAGCAACTCGCGCAAGTAGTGGCACATCGCAGCTTTGACCTTCATGTTACTCCCGTCACCCAGCATCGATATCATTCTCGCAGCCAGCGTTGAGCTATCAACCGTCGACGCAATGTGATCCAGATTCTCTTTAGCGACCATGCGAGTTGCATCTTTGGTATCAACAAACTTCTGAAACAGCTTCGGCAAAATCGTCTTCAGATGAGGAGCCAGTATTTGATTGTCGCCACAGAGCTGTAGCAGTGGTAAGAAGTGTTTCAGCACGCCTTGTGAGACGCGATAGTGAGCATCGCCCAGATGTTTAATGAACGCGATCAAGATCCGCCCGTCCACTTTGCGGTCTTCACTAGAGCCATTCGCGATCTGGTCGACGTGCTCTCGAAGTAACTTGCCAATGAACTCGACGGATTCCAATCTAGTAGACCAGGACTCGTCTTCAACCTTACGAAGAGCTTCCTCAAGATGATCCGCAAGAGGCAGCACAACAGCCTGGAGCCGTTCTGACGATTTCGCGGGCACAGCTCGCTTTGGCCTGTTGTCGAGCGAATCATCCCTCGATGAGACATTTGTCCTCGAGCTTGACGCATGCGACGCTGTCGGCGACGGCATCGATGCAACGAGCAATCTCTTTGGACCACTCTCTTCGATTTCCGTTAGTGTCGGGGCTTGAGGTTCTACTGCGCACTGGACTCGTTGCACCTTGGAAGCAGGGATCAAACTAGTTTGCATCCCGGCCGTCGATAGCCCTTGTCTCGACGCACACAAGCTCTCCTTTGTGGCACTTGTCGTCTGCAGCGACGTTGGCGTGTTTCGCACGCGAAGAGGGCCCACAGCAGTGCTCTTCTTCGTTTCATTCGCTGAAGCGGAACTGTCCTTGGGAATCGACGGCCTCGCTGAAGCGGCAAGTCCGACGCGTAGTGGACCCTGTGATAGTACTCGCGAAGGTTGCGCACCTCCTCCAGCAGCGTCGACTCCCTGTACACCCGAACTCTTTTCGAACACACGCCTCGGTAATTTGCCGGCTGCCGACTCTTCTGACGTAGCATCACGCTGTACGGCCGGTTCAACAACATTGTAGGTCACGGAATTCAATACAGCAAGCGTACTGGCTGCCGGCTGAGCTGTATTGGTCGTTCGAAGTGCTGGGCGCACGAGTGTGCTATTTGGTGGCGCAGGGGTAACCAGCGAACTGTACTCTGTCACGCGTGCTGCTTGTGCAGTAGACTTCGAGGAATCGTCACGCAAATTCTTTTGTGTTGGTCCATCCAAGCGGGCGAATATGCTCTCAGCCGCTGTCTGCATGATAAAAGGTCATGTCAAGGCGTCAGAGGAGGCAGCATGACCAAGAAAAGGGTAGACATACCGGAAAAATATGCTGGAACGACCAGTAACACTTCCGTGACTGCGCGCGCACATCGACGAGCGCGTCTCGCAGAATGACTGGCATGATTGGCACAAACAAATCCGAGTGTCTGGCACATCAACGCACATCAGTTGGACTCAGCAACGCTACAAACTGGCACAAAGCAGCCTTGTGGTCGTACTTGCTCAGAAAATTGACGCTCCAACGCTGCAGGGTCAGAGTCAAGTAGCACACCGCATTATATCGCAGCACGTGATTCCGAGAACTCGCACATTCGATCAACCTGGAATCAAGAGAGCCGTCAGTAGCCGTAGCGCAAGCATGATAGGTACCATTAGCAAGCGCCGTCACTTACTTTGGGATCACGCGTGTATAGCCGTTACTCGTACTCTCGATGATGGCTCGAATTGTAGTGTCTGCTGCAGTCGAAACTACTTGGATAGTTATATACGTGACTTTCAGCAAATTGCCGAGACAAATTTCGGCGTGAGCGTTGAACTCATCAGTCAGAGTTCTGGCAAGAATCTGGATGGTCTCGCATGCTTCTTTGGACACAGAAGATCGGAGGTCGCCAACTTGCTGGCATAGTCGCTCGCGAATCGGGCGGAGACCTTGAGATAGAGACGTGATCGCAGCCCCGCGCTTGGCGCATCGGTTCGCCAGTTTTTGGAGCATCTTCAACCCATCCACACGTTTGTCCCAATCGTTGTCATGTTGCAGCTTGCTGAATACTACGCCGAGCTGTTTTTGAATATCCTTATCGGAGATATCGTCACTACTCGTTCCACGCAAGCTGCAGTCTTGCACGACCTGACTTCGTCCAGGGGACTCACGAGACGGAGACCGATCGCCATCTGCTACAAGAGCGACCGCTTTTGCCTCGTTTACCGTGCGATGTCGTACAGATTCCAAATACCGTGCCACAGATGACGATGAGGGAGCCTGCGTATCGGAGGATGACCATTTTGATGACAGGGCATGAGACAGGTTGCTGTCTGGCTCGAGAGCGCCATTGTATACCTGCGAGCAACACCTGAGCAGTTAGCCACGCCAACTGTGCCCGCCATGCATACGCCTCCGACGTACCGAAGCGGTACCGAAGGACGATGGCGCACGTACAGTGACGCCAGAACTTTTAGGGATCTGCTTGAATCGTTCCTCTAGCGTCTTCATCTGTCCCGCGCGAAGGTTCTTGTTTTGCAAATCATTCTATGTCGTCGATCGCAAGCGAAAACAAAGCCACGTCATTCGACGTCAACCACCCTGACGACAGTACATCTTCTTACCAATAGCGAGGTACCGATATACGTGTAAAACTTTTCCAGCGCAGTCATTGCTGCGTCGCGCACGTCCTTTGACGAATCCTCGAGTGATTGTAGCACCTGTGTACAAACACAATAACGATATGAATAGTACAGCCGCCTGGCTCCTTCTAACTCAAGTCATCTTCACTTACATCATCCAACAGCTCGCCCTGTTTTTCTTTGAACAAATGATGCTTCTCCAAACATTTCCACATTGCATACAGACTCTATGGCATCGCCAAACACCGAGCAACAGCTGTCAAACGCCATTTACACTCAACAGCACTCTTCTCCTGCATTCGTTCACCCAGTCCAAAACGTCTGTACCTGCTCGCGCGTGCGCCAGTTCTTGTGCTTCATACAAAGCTGAAGCTTTTCCAGCACTATCGACACATCCAGCACCACCGACACTGCAACAACAACGTCCACTGCTTTCTGCCGAACATGTAGCTTGCTATCTCCCAGCCGCTCGACAACGCTCGTCCAGAGCAACTTGAACGTCGAGCGCAACGTGCTCTCCGCCACTGGCGCCAGCAGCAGCCGCTCGAGAATTTCCAGTGCACCCAGAGCGATCTTCGAGTTGTGATCACGTAAACAAGGCAGTACGTGCGTCAATAGAGCGGCAGCGGTTGCAGGTGTCACTCCCTGTGCCCGAAGCTGATCCGAGAGCTTCGAGACTCCTGCGAATCGCTGCTTGGAGACTGTAGACAGACGTTGGACGCACGAGCATGCCATCGTATGAGCACCAAAGAGACACAGACAGGTACAGAGACATGAGGATGAGCATCTGTATGTATTAGACACGAGACCGCACCAGAAGAGGCGAGCAGAGCTGCAGTTTCCTCCATGTCGGGAGGCCGCCGGTGCCGTAAGCTCGTCAACGGTTTGCAATGGACAAAGTAACGATTGTGATTGGTGGAAATACCAACAAATAGTGAGTGCCCTTTTCTGTGAATCCCTCCTACCAATGAATGATACCCGTCCGACTTTCTACCTGCGACACCAACATGGCTGCACTCCCACATTGCTCCTTTTTATGCTCTCGACCGATCGATAGCAACCTCTTTTTAGCCTCGTGGACGACCCCATTTCGACTAATGTAGTGTGTCCCACCTGACATCTCGTCACAGCACACCACGAGAAGGGTGCTGGTGTATACGCATATCCTGACAGCGTATCCGGACACCATCATGTCGGCCGGGCCGCACGTACGTCACGCAGCGGCAGCGAACAAGACGGTTGTCGTGCGTATCTGGCGCTGGATCAAGATTACTGTGTGTACGTTGTCACTTGCTGCGTATAGATAGACCGACTGCACGATGTAAAAATGCTCATGTCTGAGTGTATACCGACGACTCGGACGCGGACAAACTCTTTGTCTTCGCCCATGACGATGATGATGACGATGATGATGATTATCCTTGTCGTTGTTGTACAATTTAGTAGTAAATACTTATTCTTACCATTATTATTATTATATCCATTCGATTCATCATCGCTATTTCTGATCTGAGTGATGTTGTTATCATGTGATTGTCTTCAGGGCGCGTTTTTTATGGCCAGAACGAGTGGCAGCGTCTGTGTCGACCGACGGAAGTGGACGAAGACGAGCGCATTGTGCGCTTTCGGACCGAATTGGCTCTGTCCGACGCAATGGCGCAGACGTGCGATGTAGTGTTTGCCACGGAGCCATTCTCAGTACGTGGTTTTCGTCCTGCTGTGTCGTGTTGTTTGGCGCTGGGCTTTTGTATGACTGAGTACTTGCGCACAGATGGACGCGACGTTGCGTGACGTTGCAACAAGGGCGCAATTGGATGCGGAAGATGTCACGTACGTGGAATTGCTGGCAACAAAGTGTTTGGAAATTCAGATGTGGTGTCAATCGATGGCTTGTGTTGTTGACGAAAGCTTTTGTCGGACTGGTTGACTGACTGGTTGACTGACGTGCGTTTTAGCTTGATGGCCATTGTGCGCTCGTGTCTCCGGCGCTGCAATTATGTCAACAAGGTGTACGCTCGTGTATGTGCGGCAAAGAATGAAAGCTACACGTCGTCGAACGAGGTGCATGAAGAGATGCTGGAACAGCTGTGGAGCAACTTGAAACCGAACGTGCGTCGCAAAGGCGGACGCATTACGAAAGAGTGGGGAGAGATTGGCTTCCAAGGTGCGGTTGATCCTGTTGTCCATCACGACGTGCGCTATAGGGAAAGCGTTGCTGAGTACGCGGTGATGTCGTCGTGCTTGTTTTTGGCGAATGGCAGGAACCGACCCGATGTCGGACTTCAGAGGTATGGGCGTCTTCTCACTCGTGCAGCTCAACTACTTCACAAAAAACTACAAAATTGAAGCTCAGCGGTGAGGCTGGTACTATAAGCGCACGCGACACTTGAGGCTGTGCTGACACGTTACGTATGACATGCATTGACTGTGTTTGCAGTGCACTGGACGAGTCCAATCATCCGACCCGCTGGTACCCCTTTGCTGTGACGGGCATCAACGTGACGGCCTTCTTGATCGAGCTAATCGACGAGCGTTTGCTGGACGTGAAGCTGTACCGTCTCGCTGCGTCCGAGAGCGACGACGACCTGCATGCTGGTCTGACGCAGCTCCACGACATCTACGGTGCGTCGGTCTCATCTCGGTCGATGAAACAGCCGCTGTGTCTGACCTGTTGACAATTATGTGTGCGTTGACAGCCACGGTCTTCACTCGATTCAACAAGCTCTGGGTAGACACCAATCCGCGTGACGTGATGGCGTTCCCGTGCATTTTCCAGTCGCTAAAAGACCACATTCGTGCCGAGTTGACGCTCGAGTCGTTCCGGTTCTGAGTCGTCTGAGAAAAAAACATGCGACGTGTGCGAATCCGACCTCCTGGCGCCCCGGTCCATCCATCCAATCGCTTCTCTTCATCGTCTTCTCTTTTGTATTGTTCCTATTCGCTGGTAATCGGATTATTGTATCGATACGAGAACAAGCGAGAGCGAGGCAATGGGTACAGGTCGATCAGGAGCTGGCAGGGCACGCGCACACGCCAAGAAGAAGCAGTACAAACGCGGCCATGCGACAAAGAACCGCGCACGCGACATCGATCAGATCCAGGACGACCTGTGCGTGGAGAAGGTCTCAGGCAAACAGATGGCCTTTGAGGTAGACGAGGACCTGCCGGGGTACGTGATGACTCGGATGTCAATGGATCAATCGGCTTGTTTTTGCTAACTATCGACTGTGCTGTTGTTTGTGTGCCTTTTGCTGTGACTTGTGACAGTCTCGGCCAGTTCTACTGTACGCCATGTGGCCGTCACTTTATCGACGCCAAGACACGCGACGTGCACCTCAAGACCAAAGTGCACAAGCGGAGGTAGACGACAGACGCTCGAAGGTGGATGGATGTAGAGGTGAAAAGAGCTGAGCTGAGTTGGGCTGTTGTTGTTGTGGTGGTGGCGGTGGTGCAGATTGAAAGACGTTGCTCAGAAGCAGTACACACAGAACGAAGCCATGCAGGGCGCTGGAAAGGGCATTGAGACGTATACGCCTGCGCATCCAAAGGAGAGCAGCGATATGGACGATCTGTAGACTTGGTGTAGGATACTATGTTGACATTGGAAGGGGGCTGTAGAAAGGGGCGTCGAGACGACAACGTCCGTATGGGCTACGACGACAAGTTGCGTGGCTGCCCGTGGCTGTATAAACTGAACGCAGCATGTATTGCCAGACTTGACGTGTTCGACCTGTGCACATTTGCTGCAATCGTGACGCGACAAGAAGGTGCTTGAGCGCGGGCAGCAATAGCTGGTTGGCTACAGAGCAGACACTGCCCTTGCATCTGCACATTGTGTCGTGCGGAATCGCTGTGATTGCTCCATGTTTGCATGTATCGTCTGAACATGCGTGATCGATCACAAGGCACGAGGCAATAACTTTCGATACGAGCGGACGGCTGAGCTTACAATAAGGCGATGATGGCATCGAGAGACGTGCGGTCTTTGTCGACGGGACGTGCGTGGTGTACTTCACATAGATACAGCGCGATGCTTCAACCGGAGACAACGCGGACGTTCCTGACTGGCCGTGCTGTCGGGTCTATCTACACCTTCAGAAAGTGATACACCACCAGCAGTGGCTCGGACGGGAAGAACAGTTCCGAACAAACTGAGACAAGTACCGCAGTTTTGCACGACTTTCTACGCCCACCTCGGAAGATCTGCCTGTGTTGCTGGATACGCTCGCAACAGCCACGTGCGCATCCCGTAGTCGATATCTTAGGCATGTTTTTATTGTAAAATGTAGTACGAGACGCAAATGCAGCGGCACATAGAGAGCGCAACAAAGTCCAGCGTGCCGAGACTGCGGTGCCTACTCGGGCCGTATCTTGCGAGCTCACGACTCGATCGCGCCTTCGTCACGTCCTTCGCAGCGATCAAAGATTCGAGATATCATCCTGACTTCCACCACGCAAATGAAATGGACGCTTGGCGACTGCACTATTTCATCCATTTGCTTCTTCTCTCTTCTCCTTCTCTCGCTACAACTACAAAGTCATCAGGTCGATCGACGCAGCCGTCTACTCCTTCGTCTTCCATTTCCGTGAACGACCGCAAGGTCGCTTCGTTTCGTCATCGTTTTGTTTGTTTGTTTGTTTGTTCGTTCGTTTGGAAATATCCGTCGCTCGCTCCTCTCCTTCCTCACTCCTTCGTAATCTCCAACAGTTTCTCGTTCGTTTTCATTCGTCGTCTCTCATTCGTTTCGCAGTCTTCCGTGCATCGCGTCCTCGCTTTCGCAACCAGTTTCACGTCACGGAAAACACATCAATCGTGGAGCAAAGATAACTGCCACTGTCAAGCACGTGACAGCAGCGGCACAGTACGCTCCTGGCCACATCGTCGACTCAGTAGCGCTGTCGACTCGCCGGCTTGGCCTCAGCGAGACCGTCGTGGCTGGCGCCAGTGGCCACGCGAGGGGCTGAATAGCCTGCATCCATACCCGCTTGTCGATCGTCACGCGGGCCGGTCGAGCGATAGGACTGCTGTGCTTGCATCTGACCATCGTTCTCTTTCGCCTCGTCACAGACGTACACACGGTTCTGCGAAGCAACCTGACGGCCGTCACGAGGAGCTTCCTGGTGCGTGTCCGCACGAGCGCTGCGCTCGCCTTCAGCACCGGTGCCACGCTCCCGACGCCCGCTGCGCAAGTTCAGAACGGTCCAGTCAAACATCGCGTCGAACTGGAAACCCTTGCGGAAAAACAGCTCCTTGAACAAACGCTTGAGGTATGCGTAGTCGGGCTTGTCGTCAAAGCGCAAGGCGCGGCAGTACTCAAAGTAAGCACGGAACTCGGCCGGGTAGCCCTTGCACAGCACCTCAATCGGCGTGTTCATCTTCTTCTCCATGATCTTCTCGTATTTCTGCTTTTTCGTGTTGGCCTTGAGTCCCTGCCACGGCAGACTCCCGCGGATGAAGTACATGTACACATACCCCAACGACTCGAGGTCGTCACGACGACTCTGCTCAATACCGACGTGCGTGTTGATCGACGCGTACCGAGCCGTGCCCGTGAGGTTCTTGTTCTCACGGTACGGAATGTGCTGATGCGTTCGGGGGTCACGGTACTTCTTGGCCAGGCCAAAGTCAATAATGTGGACAATCTGCGCGCGCTTGCCCAGACCAATCAAGAAATTGTCCGGCTTCACGTCTCGATGAATGAAGTTTTTCGAGTGGCAGTACTCAATGCGGCAGAGCAGCTGGTCGGCAATCATAAGCACCGTCTTGAGCTGAAAGCGACGCCCGCAGTAGTTAAACAGGTCTTCGAGTGACGGCCCCAGCAAGTCAATCACCATCACGTTGTACTCGCCTTCGACGCCAAACCACCGCAGCGTCGGGACGCCGACTGCCACACCGCACACACATACACCATAGTCAACATCAGGTACCTCCAAACCACACATTGCGCTTTCAGCCAATCACCACGCAGCACCACGCCCAACACGGTACACGTACGGCCGCCGTTGAGGATCTTGTAGATCTTCGACTCGTACAGCAGCTGCGGGTGCTTGCTCTTGACCGACTCGAGCTTGATGCCCACCTCCTCGCCCGACGTCATGTTCGTGCCCAAGTAAATGTCCCCAAACGAACCGCTGCCGATCTTGCGGCCCAGACGGAACTTTTTGCCCACGCGGAGCTCCAGTGCGCTGTCACGACGGTACGGCAGCATCTTGGACGGGTCGGGGACACGGAAAGGGGAAAGCACACAGTCACGCGCTGTGGAAGCAGAGACACACACACAGAGAAAAGCGTTAGCGACGAGCGGCTACAGCACACGTGGCACTGCGTCCGACGGGCGCATCGGCTGCGAGCCGAGACGCGGGCGCACGCGTCGAGTCAGCGGTCGTGTCGGGCCGAGCCGCGTGGCCCGAGCGACGACAGAGTGGCCGTGGGCGGTAGGGTACGTACGGGGGAGAGCGAGCGGACGAGTTGTGCGGAGAGGCGCGCGCACTGGCTAATGGCTGGAAAGAAAGAATTAGGGGGCGAAACGGGAGGAGAGACAGCGCAGCAAAAGAGAGTGTTGGCGAGGTCGGAAATAGGGGCGTTTGGGGGGGAAGGCACGTCCGCACCCTGTCGTAGGTGATTGATGGAGCGCGAGCGAGCGAGTTAACGAGGGCACGGCGGTGGTATTGAGTTTGACAGGGGCGACGACCGCGCGCGGATTGGGGGGGGGAGGCGCGAGCCACTGCTGTGCGACACTGACGCACGTTGGGGACGTATCAGGCAGTGTTTACACCGAGCAGCTGCTTCGGTTCAGCTTTAAGTTTCACAGGTCGAGCGAGCGCTT
>CANTFL010001153.1:0-21997 GCA_947650285.1 Hyaloperonospora brassicae | reverse complement strand
CGGTTCGAATCCGTCTCTAGCTTTTAAAAGGATAGAGTGGGATTTGAACCCACGGTATTATTACATACTTCAGTTTTCAAGACTGACACCTTAAACCACTCGATCATCTATCCATATTGAAAAAAAGTTAACGTCGTTTTTCTTTTTTTAACCTACAACCATTAAAAGGTTTTGGTGTTTTATCTATAAGAAATTTTACTTTACAATTTTTTTTTTTTAAATTCTTTAAAATATTGTATCTTCCTAAACCGGTACCTTTTAAATAAATTTTTAAATTTTTTATTTTTTTTAAATTAAGATATTTATTAATTTTATAAACAAGTAATTGAACATTATATGGTGTATTTTTTTTAAATCTTGTTTTTTTTAAAGATTTTGTAGACCATTGATTTAAAAGATTTCCGTCAGATTTTGTTAAACTAATAATAGTATTTTTTAAATTAGCAGTAACATGTAAATTAGATAAAATTAAAGGATTTTTTTTTAAAGGATTTTTTTTTTTTATTTTTAAAATGATATTTAAATTTATTTTTATTCATGCAGTAATATTATTTTTTAATTTTTTTTTTTGTACTTTAAACGGACGTTTATTGCGCGAAATTTTTTTATGTATAAAAATTTTTTTTAATTTTTTAGAAGTTTTTGCATTAGTATGTGTACGTTGTCCGCGAACAGGTAATCCTAAACTTTGTCTAATTCCACGATTACTTTTAATTTCTAATAATTCATTTAATTTTTCAGTTTTTTCTTTTTTTAACAATTGTTCAACTTTTAATTTTTTATTAATATAAATAATAATTCGGTTTACGTGGTTGTTTTTAAGTTTATTAAGGGTGATTTGAGGATTAATTCCTATATTTTTACAAATTTTCTTAGATTGAAATTTATTAATACCGTATAATATAATTAATGAATATAAAATACTTTTTGAATCTGGAATTGTTTTATTAAAAATATGTAACATAATAGATTTTATCTATATACCATAGAAAATGATAGAAAAAAAATAAATCCCATAACACCTTCACAACGTCAAACACTTTTATTAAAAAAAAATAATTTAACTCGAATTTTTAAAATTAAATCTTTAACCAAAGGATTTAAAAGAGCTAATGGTAAAAATAATCAAGGTAAAATAACCATAAAATCTAGAGGGGGTGGTCATAAACGTTTATATCGAAAAATTAACTTTAATCGATCGAAAAATCTTGAAGGTTCTGTTGTTAAAATTTTATACGACCCTAATCGTTCGGCTAATATTGCTTATATTAAAAATAGTTTATATTCTGACTTAATTTTAGCGCCCGAAGGTTTACAAATTAATCAGTATATTAAAAGTTCGTCAGAAGCAGATTTAAAAGTAGGTAATGCTTTGCCTTTACAAAATATACCAATTGGTAGTTTAATACATAATATTAGTTTATATCCACAAGCACGAGGTAAATTAATACGAAGTGCAGGAACGTCTGCTCAATTAATTCAAAAAATTAATAACAAATATGCAAAAATTCGTTTAAATTCAGGTGAACTTAAATTAATTTTATTAACTTGTTATGCTACTTTAGGTACTGTTTCTAATATTAATCATAAAAAAATTAAATTAGGTAAAGCTGGACGTTCTCGTTGGTTAAATAAAAGACCTTCAGTGAGAGGTGTAGCTAAAAATCCTGTAGATCATCCTCATGGCGGTGGTGAAGGTAAAACTAGCGGTGGAAGACCTTCAGTAACTCCCAAAGGAAAAATCACTAAAGGAAAACCTACACGAAAAAAAAATAAAAAAAAATTAATTATTCAATAAAATTATGTCTAGAAGTAAATCTAAAGGTCCTTTTTTTAAAGTCAATTTTTTAAAAAAAAAAAATGGCTAAAAATAACTAATAAAAATTTAACCATATTACCTGAATATGATAAACATTTTGTTAGTATTTATAATGGTAAAATGTTTATTAATTTAGAAATTAATCATAAAATGATTGGTTTCAAATTTGGTGAATTTATTAATACACGAAAAAAACATATATATAAAAAAAAAATAAATTATGGGACAAAAGATTATACCAATTAGTTTAAGATTAAACAAACAAAAAAATTGGAGTTCAAAATGGATTGTTAATACTACTGAATATTCAAATTTATTACATCTTGATTTAGAAATCAAAAAATATTTTGAAAATATTTTTAATTATAAAAATTTAAAATTAATAAATATACATATCACAAAAACATCAAATAATATTAATATATATATTTATATACAAAAAAATGCAAAAAAATATTATAGTTTATCTTATAGTAAAATTATAAATCAGTTAAATCTTTATCATCCAAATAATAATATAAAAGTGTTTATTAAAAATATTCAATTTTTTGAAATTAATAATTTAAAAAAAAATTTAAAAAAAATGTTTATTAAAATAAAAAAAAAAAACGAATTAATAAAAATATAAAAAAAATGATTTATAATTTTAGTTACGCTTTTTTTACAAAAAATATTAATATTTTAACTTTTTATATTAAACAAACTTTAGAACGAAAAAAAACACATAAAAAATTTATATATAATATTGATAATATGTTTCAAAATTTTTTTAAAATGTTTTCAAACTTTCTTGGTTATCGTTTACAGTTTAAAGGACGTTTAAATAAATCAAAACGTAAAAAGAAAATGGTTTTTCAAAAAGGTAAAATACCTTTAAATACTTTAAAATATGATATCAAATATCATTTTAATGAATTTAAAACACCGTCGGGTATTTGTAGTATTAAATTATGGGTTTTTTTTAAATCATCAAATATAAAATTAAACTCATCTTCTTTAATACATAAACAGAACAATATAAATAAATTATGCTATTTCCAAAAAAAACAAAATATAAAAAACAATTTAAAGGTAAACTTATAGGAAAAACTACTAAAACTAATAATATTGTTTATGGAAAATATGCAATAAAAGTATTAGAAGAAACACGTTTAACAGCGAAACAAATTGAAGCAACACGTAAAATTATTATTCGAAAAATGAAACGATTAGGATTTCTTTGGATTAGAATTTTTCCAGATACTCCTATCACCTCAAAACCTACAGAAAACCGTATGGGAAAAGGGAAAGGGGCTTTTTCTTGTTGGATAGCTAAAGTAAAAAAAGGTCAAATTTTATATGAAATTAGTGGTATTTCTTTAGAAACCGCTAAAAAAGTTTTAAAAGCAGGATCAAATAAATTACCAGTTAAAACAAAATTTATTTATAAATAATTAAAGCCTATAGTTTAATTGGTTAGAGCATACCGCTCATAACGGTAGAGTTGTAGGTTCAAATCCTACTAGGCTTAATTAATTCTAAAATTTAAATGAAAAAATTAAAACAACAAAAAACTAATAATTTACTAACTTATCAACAATTTTTAAACAATAATTATTTTAAAAAAAAAACTAATAAATTAAAAAATATTTTATTTGAAAATCCTATTTTATATACTAATTTAAATTTAGAATCTTATATAATTGAATTTAATACTTATGAAAACATTTCTTTACCTTTCACTTTAATAAAAATAGATAAAATATCTACAATAGATTTACAATATGAAAATATTATACTTTTTAATTATAATCTTAAATATAATATATTATATCAATTTAATAAAATTATGTTTCAAACTAGTTTAAATCAAAGTACGAATTCTATTAAAGGACGTTTATTAGGTGGAAATTGGAATAATAAAAAAATTTTAATTTCTATTTTAGGTTTAATTTTTCCAATGAAACCTTCGAATTTAAATAATGCTTTAAATTATAAAAAAAAAATTATTTTAATAAATATAATAAAAAAGGTTTTTATAAAAAAAAAATAAATTCAACAAAATTAATTAATTGCTATAAAGTAAAATATTTAAATTTTAAAATTAATTTAAAAAATAATTTAAATTATAAAAAAACAAGAAAAAAAGAATTATCAAGACTTTCTTATATTCAAACGATTTTTAAAAATAAAAAAATTTATAATTCTAAATTAAAAAAAAGTGTTCTTTCCTGTCAAAGAAATGTTGAAAAAAAATTTTAATTTAATTTTATACTATGCCACAATTCGATCAATTTTCATTTTTTAATCAAGTTTCATGGTTTTTATTATTTTTTTTTAATTTTTATTTTTTTATTACTTATTTTTTTTTACCTAAAATTTGTTATAATTTAAAATTTAGAAAAAAAAAATTAAATTTTGACAATGAAAAAAAAAATCAAATTAATTTTGAAAAAAATAATATTTTTATTTTTTTTAATAATTCTTATAAACTTTTTTGTTCTAATTTTGAATTATTTATTCTAAAAAAAAAATCAATATATAAAAAAAACGAAAAATTTAAAATACAAACGATGCCTATTATTAATAATTTATTAAACCAAAAAATAAATTTTTTTTTAAATCAAAAATTTTTATTATTTAAAAAAATTTTTATTTTTAATTAATTTTTTAAAATAAGTGTATAGCTCAGTTGGTAGAGCACCGGACTTTTAATCCGAGGGTCTTGGGTTCAAATCCCAATACACTTATTGGGGGTATATTTCAATAGGTAGAAAATATGTTTTGCAAATATAAGGTTATCGGTTCGAGTCCGATTACCTCCAAATTTATTTTTATTATTCTAAATTAAAATAAAAATTTTATGCAAAAAAAAATAAAAAAGAATATTAAACAACGTTATTTTTTTCAAAAATTTGAAAAAAATCGTTTAACTTTAAAAATTATTTCAAAAAATTTAAATATCAAAAAAAAAATACGATGGAAATTGCAACAAAAATGGTTTTTTTTTCATCAAAATTCGTCACTTACTAGAATTAAAAATTTATGTGTTTTAACAGGACGTTCAAAAAGTATTTATCGTTTATTTAAAATTTCTCGAATTCAATTACGTAAATTAGCTTCTATAGGCTATTTACCTGGTGTTTCTAAATATAGCTGGTAATTTTATTAATTAGAAATCATATGATCACAGATACACTTTCAAATTTATTTTCCAAAATAAAAAACGGTTATTTAGCCAAAAAATCAAAAATAATACATCAAAACTCAAAACAAAATATAAACATTTTAAATATTTTTATTAGAGAAGGTTTTATAAAAACTTATAAAATAAATTCAAAAAACCAATTAGATATTTATTTAAAATATAAAAAAAATATAGCAGTTATTTCCGAAATTAAACGTCTATCTAAACCAGGAAAACGTTTATATATTACTAATAAAGATTTATATAAAAAAAAATCTGGATTTTATATTATTTCAACTTCAATAGGTATTTTAACGAATTTACAAGCTAAAAAATTAAATGTTGGTGGGGAGTTAATTTGTAAAATTTATTAAAAATTATGGTTCGAATAAAAAAAAATAATCTTAAATTAAAAAATAAAATTTTTTTAAAAAGTTCCTTAGGAAATATTCAACTTTTTTTTATAGATAAAATTTTTATTTTACCAAATGATATACAAATTTTAAAAAAAAATAAATTTATTTTTTTTAAAACATCTTTAGATCTATTATCGTTACAATTAATTAAGAATAGTTTTTTTTTTATTAAAAAAAATAAATTATTATTGACTTGTAATAGTAAAAAAAAAAAATATTATTAATTTATATATTAAATTAATTAAAATTAAAATTAAAGGTCTTCTGCAAGGATTTAAATTAACTTTAATTTTAAAAGGTATAGGATTTAAATCTATTATAGAAAAAAATTTTTTAATTTTAAAATTAGGATTTAGTCATAATATTAGTATTCCTATTCCTTCTAATATTGAAATTATTCATCAATCAAATACTTTAATTTTTAGTAGTAGAGATTATATATTTTTAAATCAATTTGTTCATTATGTTAAAAATCATAAAAAACCTGAACCTTATAAAGGCAAAGGTTTATTATTTAAAAATGAAAAAATTTTACAAAAAGAAGGTAAAAAAAGTAAAAAATAATTTAATATGATTCAGAAAAAAAAAATAAAAAATAATAATAATATCCTTGTAAATTTATTATTTAAATCAAAAAATATGTATGGTGAATCTTTAATCTCTACAAATAAAGAAATTTTACCTTTTATATATGGAAGTAGATATGATCATAATATAATAAATTTAAAAAATGTTTCATTTTTTTTAAAACGTGTTTTTAAATTAATTAAACATATAATACAAAGAAAAGAAAAAATCTTAATAATAGGGAATTCAGATGAAATTAAATTTTTATTTACAACAGCATTTATAAAAAATAATTCAAATATTATTTTTTTTAATAAAGAATGGATAAACGGATTAATTACTAATAAAATTAAAAATACAATATTTAATAAAATAATTAATTATTTACTAAATGAACAAGAAATAAAATTAATTTTGATAATTAAAAATTCAATCAAAGATACTTTTTTAAATCAAGAAATTTCAACTTTAAAAATTCCTATTATTTCGTTAATAAATACAAATCAAAGTTTAAAACATATAGATTATCCAATTGTAACAAATTCCAAAAATATTCAATCGATATATACTTTAATGTATTTAATACGTAGAAATTTTAATAAATAAGAATATAAAATGAATAAATTAAAACCACGAAATAAAATTTGTTTTCAAAATAATAGAAACATTCATAAAAATTTAAATATATTTAAATTAAATACAAAAAAATGGAATTTATTTAAAAAAAAATTGAGATATCGAAAAGAAATAAAACCAGAAAAACGGAAAAAATTTTTTCAAAAAAGATTATTTGAAAAACAACAATTTAGAAATTTTTATGGTTGTATTCATGAATACCAATTAAAAAATATATTACAAAAATTATCAAAAAAAGATAATACAATAAAAGTATTTCAACAATTTCTTGTATTATTAGAAAGTCGTTTAGATATCAATTTAGTTAGATTAAAATTAGTAAAAACTATTTTTCAAGCAAAACAACTAATTAATCATAAAAAAATAAAAATTAATGATAAAATTATTAGTAAACCTAATTTTTTATTAGAAAAAGGGGATATTATTCGTATTATTAAATAAAATAAAAATATTATTATATTTATGCAAAAAAAACAACAATTTAATAAAAAAATTAATAAACCACATTTTCCTCAACGAAATAAAAAATATTTTTACCCTCAAAAAAATAAAAATAGATTTTTTTACAAAAAAAAAAATAATATTTATTATATTTTAGGTGAAAAAAAACCAGAAAAACCTTTAACAACTTCTTATTTGCATAGAAATAAAAAGCTACGAATTGGTATGTTTTTTAAAAAACCTTCTTATAAATCAATTTTATATCCTTTCCATTTAAATTTAAAATTAATTAATGAATATTTAAAAAAAAAATAAAAATTTAAATTATTTAAATGGTTTAAGTAGATATACTACTAATTTAATAATAAAAGCATTAAGTGAATGCCTTGGCATTAATTTAATTTTTAGGACGTAAAAAATGCGAAAAGCTTTATTAAATAATATTTTATTTTAAAATAAAGATTTCCTAAAGAAAACTTTTTCTTTGTGAAAATTTAATAAAATAGTGAATTGAAATATCTTAGTATCTATTAAAAAAATCAAACGAGATTCCGTTAGTAATGACGAGTGAAAATGGAAATTAAGGTTTATAATTATAAAAAAATTATTTGAAAAATTTTGAAAAATTTACTGAAAAAGGTAAAAGTCCTGTAAAATAAATTTTTATTATTATCATAGTAAAAAGAGGTATGTGTAATCTTTTTTGAATATTGGGGAACCACCCTCAAAACCTTTTAAAAATTAATGATCGATAGTGAACAAGTACTGTAAAGGAAAGGTGAAAAAGAACTTTTGAGTTTGAAATAATTCTGAAACTTAATGTTAATAATCAATTGAAACTTTTTTAAAAAGTAACAGTGTACCTTTTGCATAATGGGCCAGCAAGTTTATTTTTATAGCAAGCTTAATTTAATAAAATAGGCGTAGATAAATCAAGTTTTAAAAAGCTTTACTAGTTATAAAAATAAGACCCGAAACTGAGTGAGCTAACTATGAACAGATTGAAAAATAGGTAAAACTATTTGAAGGATCGAACTCACATATGTGGCAAAATATGGAGATGATTTGTGGTTAGGAGTGAAAGGCTAATCAAACTCAGAGATAGCTGGTTTTCCGCGAAATCTATTGAAGTAGAGCATTTAAAATCTTTTTTTGGGGTAGAGCACTCATTGAGCTAAGGGGCGTAAAAACTTACTAAATTCTTGGAAACTCCGAATACAAAAAAACGTAATTTAAATAGACAGACATTAGGCGCTAAGGTCTTTTGTCAAGAGGGAAACAGCCCAGATTGAACGTTAAGGTCTCTAAATAATATTCTAAGTGAAAAAGGAAGTGAAAAAATTATTACAACCAGTAGGTAGGCTTGGAAGCAGCCATCCTTTAAAGAAAGCGTAATAGCTCATTGGTCTAGTTTTTTTGCGCCTAAAATGTATCGAGACTTAAGAAATTTACCGAAACGGCAAGTTTTATTTTTAAAATAAAACGGTAGCGGAACATTCTGTACGTTAATAAAGATATATTGCAAAATATATTGAAGATATCAGAAACGAAAATGCTGGCATTAGTAACAAAAAATAATGATTAAAAATCATTATCACCGTAAATTCAAGGGTTTCTATGTTAAGATGTATTGCATAGAGTGAAACGGCCCCTAAGAAAGATTTGACGAAAGCAAATTTTGATGGGATAATTTTTAAATTAAATTTTTTAAAAAAAGTGACAAAAATTAATAATTTTTCAGGAAATAGCTTTTTTAATTAAAAACCGTACCCTAAACCGACACAGGTGAATAGGTCGAGTAGACTAAGGTGAATGAGAGAACTATATTGAAGGAACTCGGCAAAATGACTTTGTAACTTCGGGATAAAAAGTACCTAATTTTATAAATTAGGTGTCACAAAATAGGGGGTTGCGACTGTTTAATAAAAACTTAGGACTCTGCTAAATGGTAACATGATGTATAGGGTCTGACACCTGCCCGGTGCTGGAAGATTAAAAGGAGATGTTTACGCATTAAATGGAAGTCCCAGTAAACGGCGGCCGTAACTCTGACGGTCCTAAGGTAGCGAAATTCCTTGTCGGGTAAGTTCCGACCTGCATGAATGGTGTAACGACATCCCCGCTGTCTCCAATATAGACTCAGTGAATTTGAATTATCCGTGAAGATGCGGATTTTCTATAGTTAGACGGAAAGACCCCGTGAACCTTTACTACATCTTTATATTGTTATTTTATATAATATGTGTAGTATAAGTGGTAATCTTTGAAACCTTTACGCTAGTAAATTGTTTAGATATTTCTGAAATACCACTCTTATTAAAATAAATAACTAATATTTTTTAAATAGACATTGTATGGTTGGTAGTTTGACTGGGGCGGTCACCTCCTAAAGAGTAACGGAGGTGTACAAAGGTAAGCTCAAATTGGGTTAATAAAATCAATTGTAGAGTATAATGATATAAGCTTGCTTGACTGTAAGATAGACATATCAAACAGGGACGAAAGTCGGTCATAGTGATCCGATAATTCTTTGTGGAAAGATTATCGCTCAACGGATAAAAGGTACTCCGGGGATAACAGGCTGATGACTCCTAAGAGCTCCTATCGACGGAGTCGTTTGGCACCTCGATGTCGACTCATCACATCCTGGAGCTGAAGAAGGTTCCAAGGGTTCGGCTGTTCGCCGATTAAAGTGGTACGTGAGTTGGGTTTAGAACGTCGTGAGACAGTTTGGTTCCTATCTTCTATAGATATTTTGAAAAATGAAAGAATCTAACTCTAGTACGAGAGGACCGAGAAGGGTAAATCTCTGGTGTATCGGTTGTTGAAAAGCATCGCCGAGTAGCTAAATTTATTTTGGATAATTACTGAAAGCATCTAAGTAAGAAACCATTCTTAAAAATTTTTCATATAAAAACTGTAAAAGAGCATTACATTAATAGGTTTAATGTGTACGTATTGTAAAATACTTAGCTTATAAATACTAAACGTTTAAAAAATTAAAATATAATTATTTCTTTGTAGCTCAACGGTAGAGCAAATGGCTGTTAACCATTAGGTTATAGGTTCAAATCCTATCAAAGAAGTTTTTATATTTAGGTCGAATAGCCTAGTTAGGTTTAAGGCAATAGTTTGCTAAACTATCAGTTAATTATATTAACTCGTGGGTTCAAATCCCACTTCGACTTATATTTCTAAGATGATGTAGTTTAATGGTAGAATATGGGAATCATAATCCTAATGTTGTAGGTTCAAATCCTACCATCATTATTAAAAAGATAAATAACATTAAACGGAAGGTAGCATAGTCTGGCTAATGCCTCTGTTTTGGGAACAGAAGATCAAAGGTTCAAATCCTTTTCTTCCGAAAATTAATAATAAGATGAGATAGAGTAACAGGTTAACTTATCAGGCTCATAATCTGAAGATGTAGGTTCAAATCCTACTCTCGTCATACTTAAAAAAATTTATGATTCAAATTCAAACTAAATTAAAAATAAATGATAATAGTGGTATTAAAATAGGACAATGTATTAAAATTTATAAAAAAAAAGTTGGAAAAATTGGTGATACTATTTTAATTTCTGTTAAAAAATTACGTTTAAAGCAAAAAAAAAAATAAAAATAGTTAAAGGTGATTTATTCAAAGCTTTAATTATTCATACAACATATCAAAAAAAAAGTACCATAGGTAATTTTATAAGATTTGACAAAAATTGTTTAATTATCTTAAATAATCAAAATAAACCATTAGGTACTAGAATATTTGGACCTATTAGTTCTGAATTTAGAAAGCAGAAAAATTTTAAAATTTTATCACTTGCTTCTAATATTTTATAAAAATTTATGGAAAAAAATTTACAAAATTATTATCAAACTGTTACAATATACGATCTTATAACAAAATTAAATTTTAAAAATATATTTAAACTAACTAAGATAACAAAAATTTGTTTAAATATAGGATTTAAAGATGCGAATATTGACAAACAAAAATTAATTAATATAATTTTACTTTTAAAAATCATAACAAATCAAAAACCTTTACTAACTACATCAAAAAAAAATATTGTTTTTTTAAAAATTAAAAAAAACTCAATTATAGGTTGTAAAATAACTTTAAGAAAAAAAAATATGTTGATTTTTTTAGAAAAATTAATAATTTTTATTTTTCCCAATTGTAATAAAATAAAAATAAATTTAAAAAATAAAAATATTATAAATTTTAATATTAAAAATACTTTAAACTTTTTTGAATTAAAAACTGAATTTTTAAAATTTAAAAATATACCACCTATTGATGTATCAATTCATACAAATAGTACAAATAAACATGAATTATTTTTATTATTAAATTCACTTTTTATAATCTAAAATATTAGCGCAAAAATAGCTCAATGGTAGAGTCTAACCTTGCCAAGGTTAATGTTGAGGGTTCGAGTCCCTTTTTTTGCTTAAAATAAATATTAAATAAAATGGACCCAAATGCAATTTTTGGTATTTCCTTTTAATACTAATGGGAATAATAATAGTATTGACATTTTTTTTTTGTGATTATAGATTAATAGGTAAATCTTTTATCTTCCAAGTAAATATTGTGGGTTCGAGTCCCACTAATCACAATCTATTTATGGAGAAATGGCTGAGTGGTTAAAAGCGGCAGACTGTAAATTTGTTGAAAAATTTTCTACGTAGGTTCAAATCCTACTTTCTCCAAATTATTTATTCATTAGTTTATTATTTAAATTAAATAAATACTACATTTTTATTTAATTTTATATATTTTGTTAAAATCTTTTAAATGTTATCTTTTAAGATAAAATTAAAATTACACTTAATATAAGAATGTTATATTATAGTATAAAATTTTTAAATATTTGTTAACTTAAAAATTCTTATTAAATACTTAATATAAAATTTAAAGAGAGTTTGATCCTGGCTCAGAATAAATGCTATAGGTATGCTTAACACATGCAAGTTAAATGTTTTAAAACATAGCGAACGGGTGAGTAACACGTGAATAATCTACCTTTTAATTCAGAATAATTATTTTTATAAAAATACTGAATAAATCAATTAAAGTTTTTAACGTTAAAAGATGAGTTTGCGCAAGATTAATGGTAGTTGGTTGTTTAAAAGACTACCAAGCCTATTATCTTTAGCTGGTTTGAAAGAACGATCAGCCACATTGGGACTGAGACACGGCCCAAACTTTTTTAAAGGCAGCAGTGGGGAATTTTGGACAATGAGCTAAAGCTTGATCCAGCAATACCAAGTGAGTGATGACGGCTAATTAGGTTGTAAAGCTCTTTCATTAAGGAGGAAAATGACAGTACTTAAAAAAGAAGTTCTGGCTAATACCCGTGCCAGCAGCCGCGGTAATACGGGAGGAGCGAGCATTATTCGGAATGATTAGGCGTAAAGAGTTTGTAGGTGGTTTTTTAAGTTGAAAGAAACAAATTAAAGCTCAACTTTATACATTTTTTCAAAACTGATTAACTTGAGTATAAATAGAGGATAATGGAATTTCTATTGGAGTGATAAAATATGTTGATAATAGAAGGAAGATCAAAAGCGAAGGCAATTATCTGGGTATATACTGACACTGAGAAACGAAAGCTTGGGTAGCGAACGGGATTAGATACCCCGGTAGTCCATGCCGTAAACGATGAGTGCTAATATTTAGAATTTTTAGATATAACAGCTAACGCGTTAAGCACTCCGCCTGAAAAGTATAATCGCAAGATTGAAATTCAAAGGAATTGACGGGAGTCTACACAAGCGGTGGAGCATGTGGTTTAATTCGATAATACGCGCAGAACCTTACCAACTCTTGCTAATTTTTATACAAATTTTTATATAAAAGACAGGCGTTGCATGGCTGTCGTCAGCTCGTGTTGTGAAATGTTTGGTTAAATCCTTTAACGAGCGCAACCCTTATTATTAGTTGCTAATTTATTTTATAAATAAAAGGACTCTAATGAAAAAATTAATGATAGGTTAATGGAAGATGGGGATGACGTCAAGTCTTCATGGCCCTTATGAGTTGGGCTACACACGTGCTACAATGATAATTACAATGAGAGGCAAGAATTTTAAAGTTGGAGCAAATCTTTAAAAATTATCTTAGTTCGGATTAAGGGCTGAAACTCGCCCTTATGAAGCTGGAATCGCTAGTAATCGCAAAACAGCATGTTGCGGTGAATATGTTACTGGACTTTGTACACACCGCCCGTCACAT
The DNA here is from genome assembly GCA_947650285.1 of Hyaloperonospora brassicae. Classification (NCBI taxonomy): domain Eukaryota; phylum Oomycota; class Peronosporomycetes; order Peronosporales; family Peronosporaceae; genus Hyaloperonospora; species Hyaloperonospora brassicae. The sequence continues at coordinate 8,711 of CANTFL010001153.1, read as the reverse complement.
CAGGGAAGTTGATTGTTTTTAAAATAATTTTTAGTTTTTTAATTATTTTAAATAATTATTTAATTAAAATAATTTATAATTTAAATTAATTAAATTAAAATTCCTAGGAAATAATTAGTAACTTTGATGAAGTCGTAACAAGGTAGTTGTAGGGGAACCTGTGTCTGGAAGAGATCTGAAAACATTCTTAAATTAATTTAAATTTTTAGGAAAATAGTTTAATTGGCAAAATCATAGTCTCCAAAATTATTGTTATGGGTTCAAGTCCCATTTTTCCTGTAAATATATTTTATAAATTAAAATATTATAAATTAAAAAAATTTTATAAAATCTGAAATTAATCAAATTCAAGTTATAAAAATAAAATTTTATTTAAAATACTTTATTATATAAGGGAATTTAGATTTAAATTTATAATATTTTAATTTATAAAATATAAGTATACTTTATATTTATTAAATCTTCTGGATAATAGTTATTATTTTTGATAATAGTAGTGTTTAAAATAAAAATTCATATTATTTATTGTTTAATTAATTATTAAATTAAAATTTATAAAAGTTTTACTACTTATATTCAAAAACATAAGATATACCATAAAAGCGAAAGCTTAATATAAAATAATCTTTAAATTAGACTTTATTAAAAATTATGTTGTAGAGTTTTTATAATGTAAATTAATAATATTTATTTATAATTTTTGTAAATTTTCAGTTATTATATTATTATTATATAAATTTAAAATTAATTAAATGAGTAAATAAAATTTTAATTAATTTTATTTAAATTATATGATTTATTTTTATATAGTTAAAAAATTATTAGTAAAATCAGTTGCTAAAACATGTAATTTTTTATTTAATTCTTTAGAAATTTCTTTCTTTAATAAAATTTCTTCTAAAATCTCTGATTGATTATTTTTAATAAAATTTAACCAATTTGTTTCAAAAATTGAAATTTTATTTACGGCAATTTTATCTAAAAATCCACGAACCCCTAAATAAATTATAACAATTTGATCTTCTACAGCTAAAGGTATATTTAAACCTTGTTTTAACATTTCTGTTAAACGGATTCCTCTGTTTAATTGTTGTTGAGTAGTTGCATCTAAATCTGAACCAAATTGAGCAAAAGCCTGTACTTCTCTAAATTGAGCTAATTCTAATTTCATAGTACCGGCGATTTGTTTCATTGCTTTAATTTGAGCAGCAGAACCTACACGACTTACAGATAATCCTACACTAATCGCAGGTCTTTGTCCTTCATTAAATAATTCAGTTTCTAAGAAAATTTGACCATCCGTAATCGAAATTACATTGGTTGGAATATATGCAGATACATCACCAGCTTGAGTTTCAATAATAGGTAACGCGGTTAAAGAACCTCCACCAATTTTTCTATTCATTTTAGCAGCTCTTTCTAATAAACGTGAATGTAAATAAAAAACATCACCAGGATAAGCTTCACGACCTGGAGGTCGTCTTAATAATAATGACATTTGTCTATAAGCTACAGCTTGTTTTGATAAATCATCATAAAAAATAACAGCATGTTTTCCATTATCTCTAAAATATTCTCCTAAAGCACAACCAGTGTAAGGTGCTAAATATTGTAATGGTGCTGAATCTGAAGCAGTAGCCGCTACAATAACTGAAAAAAACATTGCATTTTTTTCTTCTAAAGTTTTAGTTAATTCAGCAATAGTTGATCTTTTTTGACCTACTCCTACGTAAATACAATATAATTGATTATTTTTATCTTTTTTTAAATGAGGTTCTCTTTGATTAATAATTGTGTCAATGGCAATAGAAGTTTTTCCTGTTTGTCGGTCTCCAATGATTAATTCTCTTTGACCACGACCTATAGGAATTAAACTATCTACAGCTTTTAAACCTGTTTGTACAGGTTCTTTAACACTTTCTCTAGGCATAATTCCTGGAGCTTTTACTTCAACACGACTTTCAATTTGACTATTTATTGGACCTTTACCATCAATAGGTTGTCCTAAAGCATCTACTACTCGACCTAAAACTTCAAGACCTACAGGTACACTAACAATTGAACCTGTTCTTCTTACAAAATTACCTTCTTGAATTTCTCTATCGTTGCTAAAAACAACAACTCCAACAACATCGGGTTCTAAATTTAAAGCCATTCCTTTTATATTACCGTTGTTAAATTCAACCATTTCACCAGCTTGGATTTTTGTTAAACCATAACAACGCGCGATACCATCACTCATTGAAAGAACAATACCTGTTTCTTGTAAACTTTTTTCATCTTTATATTTTTTAATATTTGATTCTAGTATATATGATAATTCAATAGCCATAAAAAAAGATTATTAAATTATCATATTTTATAAAAAATATATATTTTCTATAGTTTTTCTACCCTTTACGAGAATTGAACTCGTATTATTGCCGTGAAAAGGCAAGGTCCTAACCATTAGACTAAAAGGGCTTTTTATTAAACAAAAAATTTTTGTTTAATAAAAATAAGAAAAATCTATATGTATTAGAATTTTTGAAACACTTTCATGTAAACAACTCTCAAAAATTTTAGGATATAAACCTAATAAGAAAATATTTACAATTAAAATTAAGTGGATTAAAAATTCTCGGTAAGTTAAGTCATAATAAATTTGTAAATAAATATTTTGAATATTACCGTAACAAATTCGATTATAAAATAATAAAGAATAAATACCTCCTAAGAACATACCAATTGTAGCAAAAACAGCTGTCGTAGTATTTTCTTCAAAAACACCTGTTAAAATAAGAATTTCACCAACAAAACTACTTGAACCTGGAATTGACATATTAGCTAAAACATAAATAAATAAAGCAATACAAAATAAAGGCATTGTATGGGCTAAACCTCCATAATAATTTATGAAACGAGTATGATATCTATCATATAAACAACCTATTGAAAAAAATAAACCACTCGAAACTAAACCATGACTAATCATTTGAATAATACTACCTTCTAAACCTTGAATTGTTAAAGAAAAAATACCTAAAATAATAAAGTTCATATGAGCAACAGAAGCATAAGCAATAATACGTTTTAAATCTGTTTGACGTATAGCAGTTAAAGAAGCATAAATAATTGATATTAAACATAATAGTAAAATATATGGTGTAAAAAATAAAGTTGCCTTTGGAAATAAAGGAACTAAAAATCTAATCATACCATAAGAACCTAATTTCAATAGAATTCCTGCTAATAAAACAGATCCTGCTGTAGGTGCTTCAACATGTGCTTCAGGTAACCATACATGAAAAGGTAACATTGGAACTTTAACAGCAAATGTTAAAAAAAAAGCAAAAAAGTAAAATTTTTCATAAGAAAAATTAAAATTGCTATAATATAATAATTGGTAATCAGTCGTACCCACAGTCAAAAAAATATGAATAATAGCAATAAACATAAATAATGAACCTGCTAAAGTATACATAAAAAACAAATATGAGGCTTTAATTTTACGTTCTCTTGATCCCCAAATTCCTATAATTAAAAACATAGGAATTAATACACTTTCAAAAAAAATGTAAAAAATAAGTACATCTAATACACTAAATGAAATGATTAAACAAAATTCTAAAATAAAATATAAAATAAAATATTCTTTTACATTTTTAGTAATCGTTTCATAGCTAATTAACATACAGATAGGAATCAAAAATGTTGTTAAAATTATAAAAAATAATGAAATACCATCAATACCTAAATATAAATTAATATTAAATTGGCTAATCCAATTTATTTTTAATAAATATTGAAAATTAGATGTAGATTTATCAAATAAAATCCATAAAGGCAATGATGTCAAAAAAATAAAAAAAGACATAAAAATACTAAAATTTTTAATAAATTTTTCATTTTTTGAAAAAGATAATAATATTACCGAAATTAATGGTAGAATAAGTAAAAAAATTAATATAGACTTACTGAACATAGAAAATTTACATTTAAAAGGGCGAAAAATGGGACTTGAACCCATAACACTTAGACCCACAATCTAACACTCTACCATTGAGTTATAATCGCCTTTTAACTTTTTTTAAATCTTTCTTAAATAATATAAAAAATTTAAAAAAGGTTGAATAATTATATTATTCAATGAAGAAGGATTTTTATTAATTATTTGATTTATTTTCAAATAAGAATAAATATTTTTTTGAACAAGCAAATAAACTAATTTAAGATTTTTAAAATAAATTAAATTTTCAATTAAAAACAAATCTTTGTTTCCATAAATTACTAAAATTGAACCTTGACCTTGCAACTGTGTTAAAATTGAGGCGGTTAATTTTTGATTTATTATTAAAGATTTATAATTTAATTTTTTAAGATTTTTTTTTAATAAAATTAATTTATTAATATTAAAATCATTATAACGAAAAAAATAAATATATTTATAAGTTTGTTTAATTCTTTGTAATTGAGTTAATTTGTATTTTTTGAAAAACTTTGTTTTGGGGGGTATCATAATGATATGTTTAAAATTTTATAATAAAATAAAAATTTTTTAAAATTATTATTTATATTAATTTGATAGAATTAAATTTTGTAATTTTTTATCGTTCTATCCTTAATACAATATAATATTTTTAATTAAAAATTTAACGATCAATTTCACCAAATACAATATCTAAAGTACCTATAATTGTAACAACATCTGCAATCATATGATTTTTAGCTAAAAAATTTAAAGCTTGCAGATGTAAAAAACCTGGAGATTTAATTTTACATCTATAGGGTTTATTACTACCATCAGAAATTAAATAAACACCATATTCGCCTTTAGGTGCTTCAATAACAGTATAGGTTTCTCCACTATTTACACGTATATTTTCTGAATAATATTTAAAATGATGAATTAAAGATTCCATTGAATTTTTAATTTTCATTCTATCTGGATTTATAATTTTATGATCATCTATTTTAATAGGACCATTTGGAATTTTATTAAGTACTTGTAAAATAATTCTAATTGATTGACGCATTTCTTCAATTCTAATTAAATAACGATCATAACAATCACCATTTGTACCGACAGGTATATCAAACTCTAATTTATCATAAATTTCATAAGGTTGAGTTTTTCTTAAATCCCAAGAAATTCCTGATCCACGTAACATTACTCCACTAAAACCAAAATTTAAAGCATTTTTAGCTGAAATAATTCCAATATCTACTAAACGTTGTTTCCAAATTCTGTTATTTGTTAACATTTCTTCAATTTCATCTAAACGCGTATTAAATTGTTCACAAAAAATGTAAATATCATTTAATAAACCTTTAGGTAAATCTTGATTAACTCCGCCAGGTCGAAAAAAAGCTGCATGCATACGAGCTCCTGAAACTCGCTCATAAAATTCCATTAATTTTTCACGTTCTTCAAATCCCCAAAAATAAGGTGTCATTGCACCAACATCTAACGCATGACAACAAATTGCTAATAAATGATTTAATATTCTTGTTATTTCAGAAAATAATACTCTTATATATTGAGCTCTTAAAGGAACATTACAATTTAGTAACTTTTCAATAGCTAAAACATAAGCATGTTCTTGACACATCATTGAAACATAATCTAATCTATCGAAATAAGGTAAAGCTTGTAAATAATTTTTATATTCAATTAATTTTTCCGTTCCTCTATGTAATAAACCTATATGAGAATCTGCTTTTTGAACAACTTCTCCATTTAATTCTAAAATTAAACGTAAAACCCCGTGAGCTGCCGGATGTTGAGGCCCAAAATTTATTGAAAAATTTTTTATTTTTTTTAATGGCATTTTTTTATTTTTGTTTGTCTAATTCTAAAAAATATTTATAAATTAATTTTTTTATAAATATATAGCATATATAGTAAGTAAGTATTTTAAAAATATTTATTTCTTTATAATATATGATTTTTCAAGAAATTTTTTATAATAATTTTGAACTTATTATTCCTGAATTTTTTTTAACGACTATTTTATTAATTTTATTATTATTTGGTGTTTTTTATAAAAAAAATCAAAATATTCAAAAAATTTTGATAATTAAAAATATTACTACTATAATAATATATTTATTATTAATTCTTTTAATATTAACATTAAATATTACCAATATTTCTAGTAATTTATTAAACGGTGTATTAATTATTAATAATTTTACTCAATTTATTAAAATTATTTTAATATTATCTACAATTATTTGTTTTTCTATTCAACAAAAATATCTAATACAACAAAAAATTCATTCATATGAAATTAATATCTTAATATTAATAGCTTTATTAGGTTTAATGTTATTAATTTCATCTAATCATTTTATTACGTTATATTTAGCTATTGAATTACAAAGTTTAAGTTTTTATATCTTAACATCAACTCAAAAAAAATCAATATTATCTATTGAAGCAGGTTTAAAATATTTTATTTTAGGATCAATTGCTTCAGGTTTTATTTTATACGGTTCCTCTATAATTTATGCTATTATAGGTTCATTAAATTTTAATCATATTTTTTTAATATTATCTAATATTAATTTTATAGAAAATACTAATTTATTATTAAGTTTATCTTATGGTTTTATTTTTATTCTAATAGGATTAGTTTTTAAATTAGGTGCAGCACCTTTTCATTTTTGGTTACCTGATGTTTATGAAGGTGCTCCTAATAATATTTCTAGTTTTTTTGCTATTGTACCAAAAATTGCTTTTATAGGTATTTTAATTCGTTTATTTTTTGATGTTTTTTCTCATATTTCTTATTTTTTTGAATTATTTTTCTATATTATCTCATTTTTTTCAATGTTAATTGGAGCATTATCAGCTTTACAACAAAAAAAAATAAAAAGATTATTAGCCTATAGTTCAATAAGTCATGTAGGATTTATTTTAATTGGATTTACTTCAAATATGCTAAATAATATTCCTTTTATTTTATTATATATTCTTATTTATATTATAACGAGTATCAATTTATGGACTGCTTATTTATCTATAAATATAAATCATAAACCAATTAAATATTTAACAGATTTATCTAATATATATACTATTAATACGTTATTAGCTTTTATTATAATTTTAAATATTTTTTCTTTAGCGGGTATACCCCCTTTAGCTGGCTTTTTTTCAAAATTTTTTATATTTCTTTCTGCTATAAAAAATAATTACTTTAGTATAGTTTTTTTTGGTATTTTCATAAGTATATTAAGTTCTTTTTATTATTTAAAAATAATAAAAATAATTTATTTTGAAAAAATTTTAAGAAAAATGTATATTTATCAAATAAATAAAGTACAAAGTATTATACTAATAATTAATACTCAATTTATTTTATTCTTATTTATTTTTCCAAATATTATATTAGTAAATTTAAACAAAATTTATTTATATTTATTAATATAATATTTTGTCTGAATAGCTCAGTTGGTTAGAGTAAAAGACTGAAAATCTTTGTGTCGGTGGTTCAAATCCACCTTCAGACAATTTATTAAAATCAAATATGTATCTTTTACGAATAACTTTTCAATCTTTTCAAAAAATAAATCAACTTAAAAAAAAATTAATAATATTAAAAAAAAGTCATAAAATAAAAAATACGCAAATACCTGGATTATTTCAAGTTAAATTAAAAAAAAAAATTTTTACTTTATTAAAATCACCACATGTAAATAAAAAATCGCGCGAACATTTTATTTTTAATAAATATTTACCAAAAATAGAAATAAAATTTAAAAATATTCTTCAATTATTAAACTTTTTAATTTTAATTAAAAAATATTTTTCAGAAAACTTTTTACTTAATGTTAAAATTATAAAAAAAAATTAAAATTATGCTTATAGCTTAATTGGATAAAGCCTTAGATTGCGGATCTATAAAATGAAAGTTCGAATCTTTCTAAGCATATATATAATTTTTTTATTTTGAAGTATAGCCAAGTGGTAAGGCCTCCGTTTTTGGTACGGAAAATCAAAGGTTCGAATCCTTTTACTTCAAAAGGGCCTATAACTCAGTTGGTTAGAGTATACGCCTGATAAGTGTAAAGTCAGTAGTTCAAATCTACTTAGGCCCACTCCTTGGATAATTAGCTCAATTGGTAGAGTATTTCGTTTACACCGAAAATGTTAGCGGTTCGAGTCCGTTATTATTCAATTTCAATATAAATAAAATAAAAAAATATGTCAACTATTAATCAACTATTTTTAAAAAAACATAAACGTCTTAAAAAAACGAAAAGAAATAAAAGTCCGGCTTTAAAACAATGTCCTCAACGTAAAGGTATTTGTTTAAAAGTTTATAATACAACTCCTAAAAAACCTAATTCAGCTATGCGAAAAGTTGCTAAAGTACACCTATCGAGTAGATATACAATAATTACTTATATTCCAGGAATCGGTCATACTTTACAAGAACATTCAATTGTTTTAGTAAGAGGTGGAAGAGTAAAAGATTTACCTGGTGTCAAATATCATGTTATTCGTGGTAAATATGATTTATTAGGAATTTATACTAGAAAAAGCTCAAGATCAAAATATGGAACTAAAATACGAAGAGTATAAAATTAAAAAATTATTTATAAATATGTTATTAAAAAAAGGTAAAAAAACCTGTTCAGAAAACATATTTAAAAACATTTTAATTAATTTAAAAAAAAGTACAAAACAAAACCCTAATTTAATTTTATTCAAATCAATTGAT
>CANTFL010001152.1:0-39814 GCA_947650285.1 Hyaloperonospora brassicae | reverse complement strand
CATCGAAATAACTTGGTGCGAAATCCCGCACCGGTCTCAACAGATTTGTAACGCATCTGTTGAATGTTGCAGGGGCATTACTTAGCCCCTGTGGCATCACTAGCCACTCCCACAGCATACCGCTGGGGGTGCTCACTGCTGTGTACGGAACATCCCGTTCACGCATAAGGATCTGATAGAATCCATCCATCAGATCAATGGACGAAAAGATGGTACTCTTTGACATACCATCTATGATTACGTCCTTCCTCGGTATCGGCGTCTGAGCCGGTACCGTTGCGGCATTCAACTTGTTGAACGCGTGCACTTTAACCGCCATCCTCCTGTGGCCTTTCGCACACAGAAGGTCTGAGAGCTGTGAGGGAGATTTAAGTTCTCTCCCCGCATGGTTTGCTGCTAAGCGATATCGGCAAATAACTTGTCAATCGCTATCACTTGTTCACGGTGATTGGCCACTGCTTCATGACACGGTACTTCGAGCCCGGTTTTTGAGCTCGATCTCGTGTCGAGTGCCTTTGTCCTTAGGCAACTCGCAAGGTACGGATTCAGGGAATACGTCCTTGAAATCGATTAAATCCTTATGCAAAGGATTTGCCTAGTGACTCCCAGGATTGAGACGTGTATCGCTCGATCAAGGTCTTCTCATCGATGACTCTTTCGTCCATCGATGAGCTGCTGAGCTCTCTCGGTCTCAATAAACATCGTTGTTGATCGAATATCAGTAACGTACTCGTCTTCCGCGACGAGTATGCAGATCTGCTTGACTTTGCCACTACGCAGATCACGCAAGAGCCGTTCGGTTCTAGCATTGGCAACTTAGTTATCGCCGAAGTTAACTTCGGAGGCGCAACCATATCGAGCGTGTAAGCGCCTACGCTTTATCCGTCATGAACCAAGACATTCAGTGTCTCGATTACCTCACTGGGACATCACTTCAACGGGGTCTAGGAGAGTTTTCTCCACAATGTAGTGATCATCTACATTGTGTTCTTCTACAGTCGTGCTAACGACCGTACCACAAGTGAGGCCATCGCACTCACTCGTAGTACACCCACGTGAGTGTGGACGTTCCAAGATATTCGTCAGGTGGTTATCTGAGGAACAAGTGGCAGGTAATGTAACCAATCGAGACTGCCAACTCACCCTTGGCTCGTATTTACTGAGCCAAGGCAACCCTAAGATGACGTCGAACTTGTCATCTAGGTCAAGCACGATAAAATCATCATCGTACTGTTTGCCTTTTAACGTGTAGTGGATTCCAACTACACGATTCTTCACAGTGATCGATGCGCCTGTCTCTAGGCGCAATGTCATACACGTTGGAGGGATCTCCCGCTCCACGAAGTTAAAACTTCCTGCCTCTAGCGACTGGCGACGAACAAAATTGTTCGACGCCCCACATTCCAATTAGGGCGCGAAGTGACAAGTCTTTTGTCACTTCTAACTTCAAGGTGATTAGTGACACCTCATCACCGGGTGCAGAGACACACAGAAATTGTGTGTCGGGAGCAGCCTTTCAGGAGATTTGCAAATTCTCTTGATGTTGCTGGATCAGAAAGACGCTCCGCCCCTACTGATCCCGACCGTATTTTGATGGTCCACCTCGCTGTTGCGACTTCGCAACAGCAACTGACCCCTCGTCCTCTAGTTCTTCTTGCTGGTGGGTGAATACTGCGCTCAGCACCGCGAGGTTCTGAGCGGGGGACACTGCATTCATATGCGTGGTGTCCCAGTTTATGACAACGATGGCATCTGACCATTCGCTTGTCATTCGCAGGGGCGAGGTTTCTCGCCCTTGACATTACAGAGGTCCATTGGTTCTGGATCTCCGACTGCTAATCGTCTCTGTGGATGATGCGGGGTCAACGTAGCGTGAGACTGTCTCACGCTATAATCTTCTTGCTCCGCTGCGAAGATTGCCTCTGAGAGCGTCTTTAGCTCTCCGCGGAACAGGTGGTCCCTAACGGGACCGTCTGAAAGCCCATGAATAAAGATTGTGATCGACACAAACTCACTCACAGGGTTCACTAACATGCAGCTTGCAAGGTAGCGTACATGTTGGGCGTAAGCGTGAACCTTGCGCTTACCCTGCTTGAGTTGCAGGGGCTCCGAAATAGTCCTGAGCTCTGCTCTGGGCGGCTCAAACGTCTCACTGAGCAGGGTCTTGAAGATTCTCAACGACCCAAACACATGTGGGTCGTGCAACTTGAGGTTCAGGGGCCCAGGCTCTGGCTTCTCCTGCCAGGTTAGACTGAGCGAATGAGACTTGCATTCGCTCATCATCGATGCGACGAGCATCGATGGCATCGTCCAGCTCGACAAACCACCTCAACAGGGAGTCTTCCTCGACTCCCCGATACTTGGAGACCTCTAGTTTTAGAGACTCCCGTCGACGCTCACGCGTCGGCTCTGCAGACTGAGACTGTTGTTGTCTCAGTGCTGAGGTCCGCTGGTGATCTTGTTGTTGTAACATAGTCACCTGCGCTCGCGACTCATCAAGTTCTCGTTGCAATAACTTGCTAATGACGACATGTTGCTGGTCCCTATCCCTCGAGGGATAGCATGGCCCAGATGGCTTCCTCGCCAACGGTCGAACTCATTCGTTCGATCGCACTCCATTCGATGTCGCTCAAATGGGAGTAGCTTTCACGGGTTCCGTGAAAGCTGTCGCCGTCATACATCGTCCAACATGTTCATGTTGGGCGATGGGGTTGTGGTCCTTGGACGGACTACAAAGTGCTACCAGGCGTAACGGGGCACTGTTGACTACGTACTGGTTGACCAGTACGGAGTATAACTTCCACTGACGACAGTGCTCGACAGTGCCCTTCTAGGTGTTTTAAGGAAACATAGAGGAAGGAAAGGAGACTAAGTAGTCAGATTAGTCTCTGGTAAAAGTAAAACTGTATTAATATAATTAAGTCCAATAACTCCTTAAATCTCTGTTGTCATGACTTATTATACTAATATAACTATATGTATGATGACGTCTACTCACCTTACCCATTGCGCGCGTCTAGCAGCGATTGGTGGGGTTGATATCATCACGATATCAACCAATGAGTAGACCCTTCGGTCATCCCAACAATATCACCATGTCTGTGATGTAGTTAAAAGAATATTCAACGTAGTATTCTTTATTGTCAATTTGTTCGTTAATGACAATTTCATGAACGGGCTACCCCGTTACAGGTCTCTCATTTTTCCTTCCACCCTCATGCCCAATATCATTCATGCTCTTCTTCTCGAAACATGGCACTCTCGTTGCCTTTGGTCAGAACTTCAGCATAACTTGGCCACGATCAGATCTTGCGGTCCCTAATTTACGTGCATGTCTGTGTGCCGCTTTCTGCTTTGTCTGAGTCCACATGTCTGTACTTGATTCTCGTCTGTGGTATGCTCAAACAATTTTACACACATGCAAAACTTTCGTAGACGTTATTAATGTGTGAGCTGGCGATCATCAGCTATAGCGACACTACTGTGTATCACTTGTCACGAATGCTGAGCGACTTTTACGCAGACGTTATTTGCCTAAAGAATGAACACGCACATTGTTGCAGAATAGCGACTAGCGATACTGCGATACTGCGGGTGTGGGAACCCATTCGAGAGAGCTTGTCGCAAAACTGATCGGCAGTTGGTCGTACACTTTCGAGACGGCGCCCCACTAAAGAGACAACAAAGACCGATGGACTGTGCGGTGATTGGACGACCATGCGGCTACTTGAACGACCAGTTCGATAGGTACAAAGCACTGATCGACAGAAACGGGCGCAAGCAGGTCGTTGCGAGCGAAAGAGGGGAGCTATGATGGTAGCTCGAAGGTTATCCGGATGACGTCGATCACTTGGAAGTGTGTGGAGCTTGTTACTGCCAACAGCCTGTCAGGGCAATCTGTGGACCAAACACTTTGGACTGCAGACAGGAGGTAGCCATTGAAGCAGCACCATATGGCAAATGGTATCAACCAGCAGCAGCTCACGAGACAACTGCCGTCTTGACCACTCGGTATCCATCTTAGACAATCACTTGGTATCAATTCTTTCGTTACTTCGCCTGCGTAAAAGCAGCCAGGGACAATTGATTATACAGCACAATACACATCAAACGCAGCACAAACCTTGTACGCTCATGTCGGCCACAATGCTGCAATCACGCGGGCATCGACTCGCAGGTACACGTCCACATTTTGCATCATTCATTCTGACGCTGTGCTGGTCGCGACTGGACGACTTGGCTGTTCTCGCCGCCTCTGCTTTCACCACGACATTGACGACGGCAGGGTAAAGGTCGGACCGACCATCATACTTTCCCACTTGAACACAATGGACAACGTGTTCATCGCAAGCGACGCGACCGATTCGTGGTCGCCGTTGTCCATGCACCCGCCGTACTCGACCCGTGCGCCTTCCTGGAAGAACGGGCCACTGTTTTCTCCACAATCACTGGCAGGCTCGAAGACAAACCAACCGGATAGCTCGGTCCACTGCACGAGTTTGCCATCTCGGCTGACACGAGCCAACGAGGGGTCGGTGAGGCGTTCGGGTGCAACCGACTGCACACAAATGAGAAACCCCTTCCGAGTGCGTACGCGGAACAATAAATACACACATCGATAGAGCTTCACGCCGTCTTCGCCCTGCGTCTCGCGCAACGCTACGATCGTGTCATCGTCCACGCGCTGCAGGATACGCAGCGTCATGAGGCCGTGGAACTTGGCCTCTGTGCACTCTGGGTTCGAGAAACACTGCCACGTGCTTGTCATCAGGTGCAACGCGTTGTGTCCAGCAAACTGCTTGCGCAGTGAAAACTTGAGCTTCGTGCCGTCCAGCAGCCGTTTGTCCGTCCAGCCCATGATACTGACGCCCGTGCTTATCGCCTTGCCGCTCAACGAGAACGACAGCACGGAGCGGTAGATCTCGTTCACCAGTGCCGTTGACTCGCGAGCGCTCAGTGGCTTGTAGCCCAGCTGCTTCCGTAGAGCCACTGCCAATGGCGCCTTGCTCGTCACCGTCGGACCCGCCAAGGTCGGCCGTGGCTCACTGTAGAACGACGGCTTGGTCTTGTGTTTCGTACTCAGGGGGGACACCCCACAACCGCTTGCGACCGTCGTCAGTGGTCGGCTCGAGGTACTACCACAGTGCACAGGCGACGACGACGGCGACAGTGTAGCCATCGACGCAGTCGACGACGTCGTTGCCGTGTCCGAGTCCGACATGTCCGACTCGTCGAGCGAATTGGCCGTCGCGCAGTGAGCCATTGCCTCGAGATCCGCCGCAAATTGGTGCCGGCAGTCGAGCAACAGCTGCAGCTTTGCAGTCTCCTTGACCAGCTCCTCTTGCTCGGAAATGAGCTCTGCATAGTGCCGATGCTGCACGTGGTCCGCAACGACCGTCTCGGGCTTCTGCTTGGACAGCGACAGCGTCTCCAAATGCCGCTCGAGGTCCGATACTTTGTCGCGCAAGCCCTTGAGCGCAGCCTACATGGGTACAAACATAGCAACGGTACACATACATATACGTTCCCAAGAATCCAAAATTTGAGATCACGAAAAAAACAAACGAAAGAAACAAAACAACACGTGTGTGGGTCAAAAAAACAGTCCCACCGCATCGAAAAACACACACACCGCCTCATACGACACACACAACGACACTGAATAAAACCAACGACTCTGTGTCGTCATGTCGTCGACAACGATCAAATGTGTTTTTATTCCTCGTCGTGAGGCTGTAGTGTCCATACCTTATTGCGGTGGTACGCGCGCTTCACGACCTCCCGATGCCGCACGCGGCGCTCGACGGCCGACAGTTTGCTCTTCAGTGCATCGTCCTGCCCACGCGCTCCTTTTCCCCACGCTGCCGTTACTTCCGACCGCGCAGGCGACGGCGTCTCGAGTGGATCGGCCAAGAGCAGTATATCCAGCAGCGCCTGGTCGTCGGCGTTCCAGTGGCCGCTGCCAACGTGCAGACTCGAAAACTCGGGCGCAGCCACCTGCATCGAAGGGCCGCGAGGTCACTAGTAAAGTAGAGCGTACGCAGTCGCGTTCCCTCGTGTGGAAAAAAGCCAGACGACGACGGTCAGCACGTTTTCGACAGATTGGTTTATATAATGCAGCAAAAATGGTTTAAAACAGGGTGTGGCGATGGGCCGTGCGTGCGTCCCATCGTTGAGAGGTTCTGAGTGTACATTTGCTCGACGGGCGCGGCACTTTGTCAGCGGTAGTCGGACACGAATGTACCACTGCTACTACTTGTGCTGTCGACTTTGTGTAGTAGTCGTAGATGTCGTCGATGTCGTAGTGGTAGAAGAAGTAGATGCAGTACTTGTAGTAGATGCAGTAGTAGTATTAAACAAAGTAGTTGTTCTTCTGATTGCACTGTAGCAGTCGTAGTCGTAGCGCCATCTCCGGGCGTTTGTATCAAACCCGTACGCCGCACACTTGTGGTATGCGCATCGTTGTCTATGCTTAGCGGCGGACAGAGTGCGCTTTTGGACGACCAGAGTGAAGTTATAGGACCTGCCACTGCGACCTGGTCAACAAAGCCCAAGCGTACAGTCGACAGGACGATAGCAAGACGATGGTCGTGCAACTTCTTGGCGAATCGCTGGTCGTTCCGTCATCTGCAAGCGACTGCAGCGACAGCGACGAAAGATAAGGACGTGGCGTACGAGAAAAAATGCTCGTGACGTTGCTACTGGAACAACATCACAAAGGGACAAGCGCGTACATAACGACCTTTTGGCGCGTCGCTTGATCGAGCGAACCTTTTTTTCGAGCGTGCTCGAGTCATCATCGGACCCAGAAAGTCAGCGCGAGCGCACGAATGGACGAGCGTCATGAGTCCACTGCTTTTGATTCCATTCTTTGTATTGTGCCATTGAGCAGAGCGGTGCGAAAGCCAAATGGGCGGCGGTCGAAGGTTTCCATCGAAGTGTTTGTGTCACGACAGTCGAATCGAATTCCGACAATGGAATGACAGACCGGTCGAACGCCGTTGACAAAGCCTGAACACCGACTCTGATGATTGAGGTTGGAGAGCGTATAGGCTTCGAAGGCCGAGGACGTAATGGTTGCAACAAGTAGATACAGGACGAAGACAACGTCTTCACCGACACGAGTAGACGCGTTGTGTCTACAAAGTCAAAGCGCCCATGCAGCGCCACAAGAAATGGAACCAGACGGACGATCAACGTCTCGTACCTTCTCTTGGGTCACGGTGTGTCTCTGACACAATGTCAGTGGCTCTTGAGAGGGCAGACACACTTTTTTCGCGCAGCAGTCAGTCACTCGATGGATCAGATACGAACAGATCATGCGGACACTGTCGAAATGAGACGTTTTCACCACAATATATCCCACAGGAGAGGCGCAAGGCACGAAATACGGCCTTTGCTGAGATTTTCTCGCTCAACTGCATCTGACATCTCGTTGCAATCGATTTGCGGTTCGGCAGGCCATGCTCTGGTCTGTTGGTGGCCTCAGCCTCCTTATCGCATGCGTAACTGCAACGTCGAGGACGAACTGCAACGTCTCACTCCTTGCGGAATGGCAACACGCGGATGTAATGGTGCACAAAACGCCTTCATCCGCGCGACTGAGCCGGTTGGCCGAGCCAGAAAATGGACACAGCAGAGCACGCCATCGTCGCGGTGAGACCAGGAACCTCGACGCAAAAGCAGCTTGGCCGGGCTTGGCTTGCCAGGATTCGCTCTACACGGTGACTAGCCGCGATATGCGGCCCGGGCGCACTTACATCCTTCCTCAATGCTTTCTTAGACGTGGAGCTTCGAGCTGACTCTCCTGGAATCGACACTCGGAGTTGCCCGTGCGGTTTACGGGGAAGTTCCTCATGCACTGGACGATCTCTGGGGCCAAAGTTGGTCCTAACTTTGAGCTTACAGGGACAAAAAGAGCGATCTACGCGGAGCCATTGACAAGCTAACGTGTGCCTGCAGATGCGCATTGCCATGCGATCGAGCACGTCTTGTGCGTAACTAACGTGACCGCTCTGCAAGAGCTGCACCGGCGACCGGTATCGTACCACAACGTCGTTGTCTGCCCTGCAGCGTCGACGCATCTCCTTTGAGAAAGCAGAAGCTGATGGCCATTGGGATAGTCGGTTCGGCACACCGGCTTTGACGCTGCGAGTCTAAACAGAACCGGCTCTCTGGTTGTTTAGACGAACACTTCAACTCGTCTGACGGACTGTTTGGTAGCCAACTGCTATCGTCTCGTGCACCGATATCGAAGTGGCGTCTCCTCATATGGTCGACGACTTCTGCGCTTTGTTAACACCGCACTGTATCCTCTTTCGAAGTGAAATTCCTTCAGCTTACGGGGGGGGTCTTCTCCACCTGAACGAACCTTTGGGCTATCCGCGTTTCGAGACGGTATTAACAGTCGCAGCCGTTGGTCGACAGAAACTTCCGAGGCGTCCAATGCCCCAACTCTCGCTCGGTATCGGATCCCTCGTCGCGTCCACTACACGTCTCACGCATCTCCTCCAGCTGAGTGCTGCACAGACTGTGTGGGAATCACGTCGTGCAGACGGAAGAATCCACTGAAACAGCGGGTTGCATCGTACATGATCCATTGTCACGCTTCACTGGATGATAAACTACTACGTACGTCGCCGTTTCTCGCGGCAGACGTTCGTTCGTTCGCATAGTCTCTGCATGCAAAGCAACAACGAGCCGTCTGCAGCAGCCCCTGACCAGGGCAGCGCTGCCAACAACCCTTTTGCCAGCGCCCATCGCGTCAACGCCGTCTCTGCACGTCGATTTCTCTGGTTCCGATCCGTCACCCGGTGCCGTATCCAGACCAGGTCCTCCTCCTGCCCTGTGCGCCAAATTTCCTCCTCGTCCATGCGGCATGCGCGGACGAGGGAGCAGTCACGACGAGCTGAGCGCAAACTCGCTCCATTCGCCGCGCTGCAACGGGTCCACCGCTTGCCATTTGGCAATTCGCGAGCTCTCCGCCACCCTCGACCCACCCACAGCAACAACATCAACAACATCAACAACATCAACAGCAACAGCAAGTACAGTACCCCCTCGTCCAGTCACTCGCCCCGTTTCCAATGGTCAAACGGCCCCTCTTCACGCTCGAAGATGCAAAGATCTCCTTCAGCCTCTTTTGCTGCATGTGCGGCGTCGGGACGCTCAGCATGCCGGCCAACTTTGCCCGCGCCGGTCCCGTGCTCGGCGCACTCGCGACTGTCTTCATGGCGCTCGCTAACATTTACGCGTCCGTGGCCATGTCCAAAGTACTGCTACTCGCTCCGAGCTCCGTGAATACCTTCAGTGACTTGGGCGAGTGGTGCCTGGGCAAAACGGGTCGCTGGCTCAGCGTCGTGTCCCAAATGGGCTCGTGCCTCCTCATGCCCTGTGTCTTCCTCGTGCTCGGCGGCGGTCTGCTCGACCGGCTCTTCCCCAACGCATGGAGCACCACCGTGTGGATCATCCTCATGACGATCACAGTGCTCCCGCTGGCGTTAGTCCCGACGCTGAAAGAAGGCGCCGGGGCCGCGTTCGCGGGCTGTATGGGTACGCTCATTGCCGACGGGTTGGGCATTGCCATTGTCGCGCACGGCATGCGCGACCACCCGTCGGTGCCGCCGCCCGAGCTGAGTCTGCCTCAAGTCGCGGGCGCCTTTGGCAGTCTCGCAATGGGCTTTGGCGCGGGTATTGTCCTGTCGGACGTCCAGCGCCAACACAGCGACCCGACGCGCGTCCCGCGGGTCGTTGTGGCCACAATGATCTTTGTCATGTGCATCCTCCTCGTGCTCGGCCTCGTGCCGTACTTGGGCGTGGGGTGCCAAATCTCGGGCAACTTGCTGTACATTATCTACCCGGACGCGAGCACGGGGCTGACGCTCTTGGGCTTTGCCCCCAAGTGGGGCACTGTCGTGCTCGCGTACATTGCCATGCAAATGCACGTCACGATCGCCTTCGCCGTGCTCATTAACCCGGCGTTCTACATTGCCGAGCGCCTCGTGCTCGGCATGCACGAGAAGAGGGCGGTCGAGGTGGAAACCGGCTTGGCGTTTCACGAATCCGGGACCCCGGGGCTGCCCAAGACGAGCGAAGTGTCCGCAGTGAGCGCCACGTCCAGTCGTCGCCTGCGGACGTCCGTGTTCCCGCTCACGGGCGAGCTCAACAACGACCACGAGCTCGAAGCGGCCGAGTACCGCGGCGCGAACGCGATCAAGTACATTGTGCTGCGCCTCGCGATCATTGTCGTGCTCGTGGTGCTGTCCATTATCTTTGCCGACCACTTTTCCGACTTTGTCGACTTTGTGGGCGCGTCGGCCATCACGGCCAATTGCATTGTGTTGCCGACGATTTTCTACCTCATGAAGACGTGGCAGACCGTCCCAATGTACGAGAAGGTGGGGGCCGGCGTCGTCATTGTCGTGTGCACGGTCCTCGGCTGCTATTCGACGTACACTGCTGGCAAGAATTTGTTTTATCCGTCCGACTCGGACGCGCTGTTCCCGTACTGCGACGCCGAGTTCCAAGACGCAGTGTACTTCAATCGAACGGCGCTGTAGCTTGTCAAGTCATCATCCTCTCACTACAACTACTACTACTGCTACTGCTACTGCTACTGCTACTACTGCTACACTCGACGATCGCTCGCGATGTGGTACGGTACGGACGACATGTTTGTGAATAAGTAATACAAAAACTCTGCGTTTGTGCCACTGTGAAGCGACATGTTTGTTTGTTTGTTTGTTTTCGTGCGTGCGTGCGTGCATCTGAACGTATGCGCGACCAGGAGATGCTGGTTGAGCGATGGGTGGAGCTGGGGGCCTACATGTGGGCAGGTTAATTGCTACATGTATGATAAGAGACCGACGAGGGAGGTTGGTGAAGGTGCGTGTGCTTCCAACTTGTTGTACTAGCATGGGTATCGGAGGCCGTATGGACAGTATCGTCGCCTGTGGAGTGGATGTTTGTTGTCCAGCTGCTGTTTGTCGCAGAACTAGCGATACGAGTGATGACTTAGGCACTCGTGACCAGTGATGCCGAGGAAGTAAACAAGAGAAGATCTCGAACGGGCGAGAGATAGATGGAGGATGACAGCATAACACATCTCCAGTCCGCATAATTACCTTTCTGTGAGACGAAAGATGCGCAGAGTATCGAGCTGAGCAATTGCGCCGCTTTGTACTGCAAACACGAACGACTGCGTGGCCGTAGCTTATTGTATGCTACACGCGCCAGGCACTTGACGTGCTGGTCTAAACGCGGGTCAAAACACGTAATTTAGATGAATCGACCAACCTGAGAAGATGTTTGCCTTTTCTCCCGAGCAGGGAGACATTCGGTAGACACCATTCGATCAAAGCCAGCGAGTCAGTGCACCACCACCTGCAGTCGATCCTTGAAGCTCGACACGGTCGTCAGAATCGACTATCCGCATTCACATTCGCTCCTGGTGCGAGTACAGACGGACGCAGCGACAGTTTGCTTTGACAACCACACAAATAAAGACCGTAGCTTGAGCACACCAGCCTGAACAAGAGCCTTTTCGTCTTTTCGCTCACAGTGCATCGCTATGTAAGCATTACCTATGCAGCTTCACCAGCAAAGAAGAAGGAGAAGGCGTTGCGAATCGACCTCTATCTTTATACCATTACCGTTACTTCTCAACTTAAAATAGAGCGTCTCGAACGATAGCGCCACTGCAAACAGCTACGTCCACTTTGTATTCTCGGCTCCACGCCGTTGACCGAAATCAGGGCTTGACCGAGACTAGGGCTGGACCGAGACTAGGGCTGGACCACAACTAGGGTTTGACCGAGACTAGGGCTGGACTAAGACTAGGGCTATCTAACTTGCGCCACACGAATACTCCCCGGTGCACGTGCTCATACCGGTATTACCGCCAACAAGCACCACAAAGTCGGCACCGACGTGTGTCCGAGTGCCTGAGTGTCCGTCCGGCGACATGAGCTACAATCGACGCGGAGGTTTCGGCGGCCGCAGTCGCGGGCGCGGCGGCAATCGCGGCGGCAACCGGAGCAGCTACAGCAGTGGCGGGCGCGGCGGCTACCACAGCGCGTCCTCAATCGGCAACGAGGTCTGTCGACGGTACATGGACAGCGGCAAGTGCGAGTTCGAGCAGACATCGGGCGGGCGGCCGTGTCGGTATCCGCACTTTGTGCGGACAATTGGAATGACACGCGGCCACAGCGGCGCAATCAAAGACGTGGTCATGTGGCCCGAGCGCCAGCAGCTCTTTACGTGCTCGGCCGACGCGAGCATCAAGCTCTGGGACTGCGCGACGTGGCAGGAGGTCACGACGATCAGTGTCCAGGACGCGCACCCTCCGTCCAGTACCGGTATTCTCGGCGGTATGACTACCACGACCTCAGGCAGCAGCAGCGGTGGTAGTCATTCGACGCACAATAACAGCAGACACAGTACGTCTGGAGGAGCTCGAAGCTCTTCGTCGCGCGATGCGCATTCGGACGGCGTCATGGCGCTCGTGCTGTGTGGCCCGTTCCTCTTCGCAGGCTTTGCCGGCTGCTTTCGACCGAATCCGAAGGTGTCGATCGGAATGGTCAGGGGATGGAACCTCGAGAACGCTCAAGCGCCTCCGTTCGAGTTCGTAGCGTCCGAGAGTCTGCCATTTGCCCACACAATGAGCGTCCAAGCACTGGCTGTGGCGACCGACAGGACGGGTAACGCCACGCTGTTCAGCGGGGGTGCTGACGGCTGCATCCGGTACTGGCAGATGGACACATCGAGCAACCAGTTCAAGTGCGGCGGGGTCATGGACGGCCACGTGCGAGGCGTGACGCGACTCAAGACATTTGCCGTGGGCGGCGTGCCGATCTTGGCGTCAGCGAGCGTCGACTCGACGATTCGGCTTTGGGACTTGGCCACGTACCAGTGCGTGAAAGTGCTTGCTGCTGAAGATAATGGCCACACGGATGCCGTCATGGATCTCGAGTTTTGGGTGAACCAGAACGAGACGTTCCTCATCAGTGGCGGCCTGGACGCCGAGATCATTGTCTGGGGCCTCACGCCGCCGTTCCAGCAGCTGTTTAAAGAAACGCAGGACTCGCAGGTGACGGCATTGTGCGGCACGCAGGACACTGCACAAGCCCCGATCCTTCTTATTGGCATGGCGGTACGTTGCTGCTGTCACACTTCCGTGTGCCTCATGCCCAGTGTCTGAACTTGTCCTTTTGCTGCTTTTTGTCCAGGATGGCACGATCTCTGTGAAAGAGCTGCCGTCGTTTGCGTACAAGACGACATTGGGCGCCGATCTCAATCAAGGTCACCATGATGCTGTGCGGCGCATTACCACCGGTCCGAGCAATACGTTCTTCTCCACTGGCAACGACCGCAAGATGATTGCTTGGCAGATCACGGGCGATGCGAATTCTATCCAGTCCAAGTGAATGGTCAGCTTTGAACTGAAGGTGCCAGCGCCGCTGTTGTACAGCTCCGTATACAGCAAGTAGATAGGAGCAGCGTCGAGCAACGCTTTACCGTAAGAGCACCGAATGTCGATCTCTTGCTCGCGTCGATCGACGTTGGTGGTCATCGTGTTATGTTTCCACCTGAGCGTAGTGCAGCAATAGCACACTACACGGCGAAGAGTTTGCGATAATGGCGGGAGTATACGCGCAGTGCAAGAAGTTGCTGTTCAAAGTACGGTACGGTCATAGCGGCGTAGCACCTGGGTACAACATGGCCCTGCTGCGGCTGCTGTAGCGTGTCTTGCTGTACCATCATGTGCCCAAAGTGCCTTCTGCAAGATTGTGAGAGCCACGTATGTCAACTTGCGATTGCGACGATGGATTTCTCAGCAGACGTTTCTGGTGCTGTTTCGTCACTCTCGTTCTCGTTGCAGGAACCACACAAGGTGCAGGTTCAAGCGTCTCTTGTCATCCAGTTCATCGAGCATCGTCAAGACGATGATCAGCTACGCCACCAGGCGTTTAGGTGATTGAGGCACCTGTTCGTGGGCAGCGCTACCCGTGAACTGCTGCACCACAGGCTGAGTGGGTACTGCAGAAACGCCACCAACTAGTACAGCACCAATCTCTTGACGAACGCGCTGAAGCCAAATAGATGCCTTGCCGTAAGAACGGTTGAGTGCACACGCTTCCTCAAAGCACGTTGCTGCCAACCCCAGTTGCTTCTTACTGTAATGGCACAACCCCATGTTGTGACTCGTGACATAGTGCTTGCCCATTTCCTGCGCAGAGAGGGCATAATAAGCTAAAGCGCTGTCATACTCGTGCAAACCGTAGCAGATACGACCGATCGCAAAGGCGATATCCTTTCCGTTGTCCAGTGCATAGTAGTTACTCCAGACCTGCGAAATGCCGTGCACCACGTCTTGCTTCAGTTCGGCAGTGGCGCTTGGCAATCGATGTAACAAGACATCGTGAAACTTATACAACACGTCCGGGTCCCATTCGCTCAGTCGCATCAATGACAATACAGCCTGGAGCGACAGAGTGTCCGCGTCTTCGTAAGCAGCTTTTTGCATCACGAAAAAGTCATTCGGTCCGAACGACACGATCTGGTCCTCAAATGCTGTCGAAAGATGTGGAAAGTGACGACTCCGCCTCTCGCAAGTTTCATGCAGTCCACTGTCGTACAGTTCCACCATCGGTATGTCGCCGTCTTTATCTTCACTAGCAGCATTTGCCGGAAGCACGAACACAGACACCTTGAGGCTGGCTTCTTCCTGTGAGCTGTGCAACGCGAACCCGCCGCAGCTTGCAAAATACACACTAATCGCATGATAGTTTACCATGATGGAGAAGCTGCCATGGACGGCAATCTGTGGGTCACTGATCCCTCGAAACCGGTCCGGGTTGCTGTTCCCCTTGTCACCTGAAAGCAGCACAAGTCCATTCAGTGATAGCACTGCAAGGCGCTCGATAGCTGACAGGGCTCCAACGGGCACCAAAATTGTAGCACCTGACGATGCAGGATCATAGTACTCGTGGTACCACATTAGCATATTGTTGTGATGTGGCTTCGTCTCTCCGTAGTACGTTTCGTCAATCTGCTCGTACTTGAAGATGTTACGCATGCGCTTGATAATCTCAGGGTCCAGCGGGTCAGGCTCTTCAGCGCGCGTCGAGCCGACACGCACCAGACCTTGTTTCAGCACACCTCTGTCCACTTGGAAAAGGTCATGGCAAAGTGTGTCGAACAGATAATTTGCAATCACGCAGATTGGATTGCGCAGCTCGCCGGGGCGAATGACATGTCCAGACAAGTGCAGACGCAGCTCCGAGTCCGTAGTCGCGTCAAAAATGGCAAAGTCCACGAGTCCGCTCTTGACGAATGGCACTAACGCTGGATGTGTCTTCCAAAAGTGCAAGTTCTGCTCCGTGAAGTCGGTCATGACGTAGCGAATGTTACTCAACGGCATGTCCAGGACTGTCTGCAGTCAAACACGAGATCCACTTTGCAGTTAGTTGGTGCACTCGGACCGTATCTGACGAGGACGATAATGATAATGATGATAATAATAATAACAATGACGATGATGATTATCAGCGTGTGACTTGTTGCGTCGCAAACATGGTGATGAAAGACTCCTGAAGTAGCAATCACTTACGTTGGCATGAACAAGTGTCTTGATAAAGTAAAAGCTGAATTTACCCGACCCCGCACCAAGTTCAACAATGTAAAAGGGCTGGGTAACGTCCACCGGCGTCGCTGAGCCGGGCGCCACAGCGTCTCTGAAGTAACTCTCCAGCACGTTGCTGTAGCGCTTGGCAATGAACGCATTGGACGTGACAAAGTGCGGCACAATGCCTCGCGCCCACGACGCGACGCCCTGGCGGTCATAAAACGACGTCATGAGCCTCCAGAGGTGACAGCTCGCGAACGGCGTCAGGTCTTCGAGTTGGCAGTATGGTGGCGTCTGCATCGCGCTGTTGTGCACGTGCGTCGTCCGTCGCGTCGTCAACAGAGTGCACCCGAAGCAGTTGCAGTGCCGAGGAGCGCAGACAGCAGCGTGTTGTTACTTCAGTTGCTGGGTACAATGTGAGCGAGTTGGGTTACGTGGACTTCACGACGAGGAGCATTTCTAGGCTCAGCGGTGACTGCCAGGACAACGAGAGCAGTCGGCTGCCCGACTCGCAGCAATATCCGGATAATCGATGTTTTGCGTGCTGCCGAGATACGACCAAGCGGATGGATGCATTTCGGACGTGCCGAAAATAGTGTGGGCCACCACTCTGCCCTCTCCAGCAGCATTCGTAACAGTTGCGTGAGGCGTTGTCCTATACACTCATACAGTGTATCCATCGTCGCAGGACATTTCAATGCACTTCTCTGATTGGTACAAATGGATCGATTTGCCGCAGTGTAGCCACCTCAGTCCGCCGCGGACCCATGTTGACGCACTCGGCGCTCGCAGGCAGCGTCTTTGCTGGTTTGTCTGACGAGCTGATCGCGTACTTCACGCTGTTCTTTGAACCGCTCGATCTACTGCAGCTGTCGCACGTCAATTCCGGTGCTCGCTCGTCCACGTCAGTCTACAACCCACTCGTCGTTTACCTCATTCGTCTGTTTGTTGTTGTTGTTGTTGTTGGTCTGCAGTTTTCTATGTGTTTTGCCAGGAAGATCCGCTCTGGATGACGCAGTGTCTGCGTCTCCACAATGGAAACTTTTCGTTCTATCACAACTGGAAGCTCACGACTTTCTACCCGAGAGACCCACGGCCTCTCGCACACCTGGACAAAGCGTTTCGTCCAGTGGTCGTGAGGAACTTCAGCTCGGACTTTTTGTACCGGCGTTGGTGTCGCTGTCATATGGAGCTTGGCGATGCTTTTCAGCTACGTAGTGAGGAGCAGGACCCGACGATCCGTCGTTTGCAGAAGATTGACGTGCAAGATCTGACTTTCCGGGACTTTTACGAGTGCGTGTTGACGTTGCAGCGTCAATGTCTGTCGACACGGCTGGAAGATGACGCTTTTGTCGTGTTTGTGGTTGGTGTTTGTTTTGCGGCTAGGCAACATTCGAGAGTGCCGTTCATCATTTGCAATGCACTGATCGAGTGGAAGGCGTCGAAGGAGGTGGGAGAGACGGGAAAAGCGGTAGTCACTGGGCGGCTGGATCGGATGTGACTGACGGGGCTTCCTCTTTCTTGCTTTCTTTTGTTGTTGAAGTGGACAATGGAAAAACTGAGTGAACGATTTTCGAGCGACGTGAAGCATCGCATCACGCACAACCTGGATATCGTCTCCAGCAGTGCTACGATGGAAATGAGCTTTGCTGACTACATCCAGTACGCCAGCCACCAACATGACGAGACGCCGTTGTATATTTTTGACGCACAGTTTGGAGAGAAGATGCCTTCGATGCTTGAGGAATACAGAATTGAAGACTTGAAGGTCTTCGAGGAAGATTTCCTGAGCGTCAGTGCCGATCCAAAGGCGATCGATGGGAATAAGACGCCTTCCACAGACGTAAACGTGGAAGTTGGAGGCAAAAAGGTCCGAAAGAGTACAAAGAAAAAGCGCTTTGTTGGTTCAGCACGACCCGAGTTCCGCTGGATTGTCATTGGACCGCAGCGGACCGGCGCTCCATGGCACCAAGATCCGGCGAGAACGTCTGCGTGGAACGCGCTTGTCAAGGGGCGAAAGCGGTGGGCGATCTATCCTCCCGATACAGTACCACCAGGTGTGAATGCCAGCAAGGATGGCGATAGTGGCGTGGGCATGCCGTCACTCATGTGGTATTTGCACGTGTACCCTACTCTCACACCTGACCAAAAACCGCTCGAAATCATCCAAGAAGAGGGTGAGACGATTTACGTACCCAACGGCTGGTGGCACCTCGTTCTCAATCTGGACATGACGATCGCAGTCACCCAGAACATGGTGGATTCGCACAACGTATTCATGTTTATGAAGGATATGATCGACGATGGTCAAGACGAAGCGCTGGCGGTACTACAGCACGAGCTCAGGAAAACGCGGCCGGAGACGTTTGACATGTTTCGCCTTGTTCAGATCCCTCGTATGAGCGGATACTTGAGCGAAGATGCGTTCCAGCAGTCGTTCTGCATCTTGAAGCATTGGAAGCCTCAATTAAAGAGAATCCTCAAGCGCCACAAGGCGTTAGCTGTGCTGGATACCAGTAGGAATGTCGTTGAAAAAGTGAAGTATCCCGCAATGAAGAGTCTTACCTCGCGCGTGAACCCGGCATTTGCGGTTGGAAAGCGTTTGCTGGTGAAGTTCTTTAGCCAGTACAACGAAAGCTGGGGCGAGTTTGACTTTGAGACATACTTGACTCCAAAGTTTGACTCGACTGACAACGGGTTGTTGCATCCGCCAAAGCGTCGTAAGCACAACGTCATACAGTCGCACGAGTTGAAGAACGCGATGTCCCTACGATACGCAATGGAGGATTGTTTCCGCGTTGAGAGGACTGTGTACCAACTGCTTGATCGAGCAGCGCGCGTGAACCCTTTGCACCGGTCGCTCCAATCAATGACCCCTCGTTTGCATTACTCTGGTCACCTTCTCTATCCGGACGAGGTGGACGATAACGAAGGCGAAGGGTTGATGTGGCGGTGGCCGTATCTCATAATCGAGTACAAGCACAGCAGTGTTGGTCTCGACGTAATTACGAAAAAGGGCGGTGCTACTCGCAATAGCTGGAACAAAGTGGCTGCTTGGATCAGTCGGGAGTTCTTGCCGAAGTTGCACTCAGTTCCCATTGACCCAGAACATCGAGGAATTTACGGACACAGCAAAGCTGAGTGGGACTGGTACATACATTACATGCTGCATCGAAGAAAGCGCGCCGTGTCATGTGAGTCGATGTGTATCGTCATGCAGATTGTACTACGCGTTATGAGAAGATATTTTGCGGTCATTGACTCTGTTGTTGCTTTGTAGTCCACCTGGTCGAGAGCAGCCTTCCTTCACACTTACAGAAGTCGCTCGAAGACTTTCTGCCTGCAGCAAGCCACGATGCAGTCGTCTCGCAGCTGCTTCCAGCAAACTTCTCGGAGATTGGGCCCGTGCTACTGCACGGTGATTTGACAGACGAAAACATTCTTGGATCTGAAGTGGACCGAAAGCCGAGAAATGAGGCCGTGTCGAGCATGGAGAAGGCCCAGGCGACTGGTGATCTGTCGTCGTTCTTGACGTCCATCGGGTGTGAGAAGTACATTGCGCTTCTTGTGGAACAAGAGAAAGTCACGTTAGAGTCGCTGAGCCTGCTTGATGAAGCCCATCTAAAAGAGCTGGGTATTCCTCTGGGACCCCGTGTTGCGATTCTTCACGGGAAGCAGCTCACTGCCACGCATGCTCGTGTGATGGAAACCGAAGTTGGCGCGAGCAATGGCGGCTGTAGTACCGAAGAGGAATGGGAGACCAGCAGTGGAAGTAGTAGCAGTAGCGGCGAAGAGGAGAGTGAGATAGACGTCACGACGCCCGTCGGACAGGCAGCCATTGAAGCAAAGCGCAAGGAGAAGTTTGCTGGGCCACATGAGTGGATGCCAACGTCCGTGATCGACTTCGCAGACGCGAAAACGGGCGATCCATTGTACGACCTCGTCGCTGTCTTCTTCGCTGCACTGGTACGTGGTACTTGCTGCTGTAACCTCGTGCGCTTTGCTGACTGGCGAGATACTGCATGTACATCATGTTCGTTAGCATTGTGACCGCGAGCTGTGGAAGATAACGCTGGCGTCGGCGTACTGGCAAAAATACATCGATCGAGAGAAGCAGAGCAGCAGCACACTGCAACGGCGGTGTCTCCGGGAGCGCTTTCTGCAGTTGGTCCTACTGCATCCGAGTCATTCAGCCAAGGGGCTGTTTCACTACTTCCCTCGAGCAGCACGAAGTGCGACCTGGGAGGGCCTCGCACACGCGATTTTTGACGACTTGTTCTGAGGCGAGTACACGGCCGTCGCAGTCGTTGGTTCGGGGGGTATGACAGCGAGGCTTGCTTGCAATCACCGTGCATGGGCTGGCAACAGCGGTCGTCTTCGTGTTTGTTGCTCATACGGTACGTTTTGCGTGCTCGGTAGGGTGCACGTGGATCGATGCCGTCACGATTCGTCGACCCTGCAGGCCTCACTCAGGATGCTTAGCAACGCAGTGAGGACTGACTCCCATGCGCCGCTGCTCGTCACTTTATGCACGACACGACTGACAACACTAGACCCATGACAGTGTGCGACGCACATATATATATATACGTATCTATGCAAGCTACCAAGTTGACTGCACTGGCTGACGACTATCCACCTCTCGCGCTAATACGTTGGCTGCACCTGCTGGACGTCTTCAAGCAGCTCATTGTACGCTTCCTGCACATTGAAGCCCGCCTTGTTGGGTGTGATCAATATGCAGCTAGTAGGCCGCTTGGACAACGCCGACGCGCCCAGATCCACCTGTGCAGCAGAATAGAAACGGAACAAGACAGTCAGTCGCTGTGCCCACGTACAGCTCAGCTCTATCCCACAAGCAACGCCTTCCTACACACCTTGGAAGGGGTAAAGATGTAGGGAATGTCGTTCTCCTCGCACAGCGTCGGGATGTGCGAGATCACGTCAATCGGCGAGATATCGCCCGCAATCACACACACGCCCTTCTCGCCCTTTCGGATGCTCTTGACGACTTCCTTGACGCCACGTCGAATGCCTTTGACCTTTGTGGCTTTCTTCAGCACTTTATACGCACGTTTGGTCTGCTTTTTCGTCGCCAATGGCTTGGCAATCACCGACACGTGCTTTATGCGCTCTTCGTACGTGCTCGCGCTGCGCTTCTTGCTGCTTCCTTCGGCGTCGCTCATTGTTGGCGTCACGTACACGCGATGAGGGGGGGGAGAGAGAGAGTAGGAGGGAGTAGGAGGGAAGGGCGGGCGGGCGGGCGGGGGATGCCACCGTCGGTCGAAGAGCGCCACTGGTGTGTTGACCTGTTGCGGCTTTTGCGTCTGGACCAACCGTCGACACGCGATGATGGACCGGATGCAATGGGGAATATCGACCAATCAACACACACCAAACGGTCCGCGCACCCCACGCCCCGCGCCTCAACGAGTCCACGAACGACTGAGACTATAAAAAGCAAACGAGAATGGGCGTCACGGGTCTCGCCGTAGGGACTGTCATGGGCCTCTCCACGAAACTCGGCAGCAACGTGCTGCAGAAGGTCCCGTACATGCGCCGTACGTGAATGATCGCGTGTGTTGTCTCGCACATCGCTCGAGTGCAGCCACTTGATGACGCTACTCGACTGTCGATCTCACGTTGTATAGAAAGCTGCTTTTTTCGACGAGAGACTCACGCGACTTTTTATTTTCGTCATTTTTCTATTCGTGCTGCTGCTTCTCCAACGCAGATCCGTGGGAGCACGTGCTGTACATGGGCATCGGTGCTGGACTGGGCAGTTATCTGCAGAACAAATACCACCGGGACCTGGAAGAAGTGGAAGAGCTGCGACTGTACTTGGAGCGTCGCTCGGACGTGAACAAGGAGGCATGATGTGTGCTTGACCGGACAGCAGCTGCAACAGTATCAGCAGTGGACTGATTGGCGAACAACGTGTACAGCCGAAAGATGGGTTTGGTCGCTGCGCGTGAGGAAACCTGTGAGCGTCTGCAGAATAAATAAAAGAATTGATAAAAAGCAGAAAAAAAGGAATCGTTGCCCTCTGTGTCGCGACGCTTCTTTTCTGGTGCTTTTTGGCTGGTCGTGTGGGTAAAACAGCTGCTCTTTGACGAAGCGATCACGGCATATGGACACATCCGGCCCGTTGCTGCTGGATGCGATGCTCGCAACCATCTCACATTGACCTGGCAAACCCACTTGGATGAGCTTGCGACTCTGCCCACAATGGAGCTTGCTTCTGGTACATCTTGCAGCAAGCATTGAACCAATTTGGGCAGGTGCTACAATGTGCACGAAACAGTTTGGCATCGCGTGTAGTGCCACTTGGTAAGGGCTGACCAATTCGGCCTCGCACTTGACAAGTCTACATCAGAGATGGCCCGAACTGGTCCTTAGCAGCACACTGCGCTCACTTGGAACTCGCGCCATGCAAAGGTACAATTGCTCTACGAGACGACACGGAAGCTGCCTTAGCGTCTTCGCTCAGTATGTGGTCTCGAGCGACACGACAATCACTGCATCTGACTTTCCACCAGACTCTGCTGGAAGACGGAGCTGCAGACGCTCGCAATCGTCACGTCAGGAGGAGAACAAGAGTGCGATACTTTTGTGTACATCGCTTTTCTACGACACTCGACGAACGAGGTGGAAAACGTGGAGACTAACGATATGCTTTACAAGGGACGAGCTTCCAAACCAAAAAAGCACTTATCAGCATCGTGGACCCCTATCGACACCGTCGCGTCCGTCGCATTGTCAGGTTGAAGTTGGCAGAATGATGGTCGTTTGGTTTCCTTTTCGACGCGCCTTTGCCACTTTGCCTTTTGCTTTCCTTTGCAAGTGCAACCAACGCGCACAAAAGCAAACAGATCCGCAAGATGGCTAAGGGAAAGCAGCACGGCATGACGCCGATCCGCGTGAGTCTATCAGAGAGAGAGAGAGCGAGCGAGCGAGCGCGCGTTGCGTCGTTGCTTACTGTCTGTCAATGCTCTCGTGAGCTTACGTAACCACTCGGTGCTGTGCAGGAGAGCGAGGACGGGACGTCGTCAAGCGGCGATAACGTCGCAACGGAAGGCGAAGAGGAGGACGACGAGGAGCAGCGGTTCGCGATGCGCCACTCAACGAGGAATCGCCGCGAGGACGAGGACGAGGACGAGGAAGAGGAGGAGGAGGAGCACGCGCCTCTTTCGAGCAAAGAGGACGTCGCTGGGGGCAGCGAAGAGCTGACACCATACGTGGCCAAGTGCTATGGCCATTTGGAGACGCTGAGGAAGCGGAAACGCGAGCAAGAGGAGCGAGTAGAGACGCTGGTGGAAGGTGCTGCATTTGCCGCTGTGAAGCGGGCAATGCATGGGATCGGGGACAGCAGCGCAGCGTAGACTAACGTGGATGATGACGATGGTGGCGGTGGCGCTGCTGTCTCGTGCTTGTGTCGTGGCAGAAACGTTCGGACAGATTGAGACCATCATGCAAGAAATCATGCGCGGGCTGCAGGAGCGCCACGCCGTCTCCCACGCACACTTTGAGGCCACGGAGAGCAAACTCTCCCGCAGCCTGCGGGAACACAATCGGGTTCGTGCAGCATTTGTGTGCTCGTACGATGGCTGAATACAGGCGCACATGGAGGCTGAGAGCGCTTTTTTGCTTTGTGTGACGTAGACAGAGAAGAAACTCAAGTTGATTGCGTCGATTCTGCTGCGCGAGGACACCGACGAGTAGGGGATCGTCAAGTTTGAATATCACGTCAACAACTCTTTTTCTTTTTATGGCTACATTCTCAGTCGAAATATTGCATTAGAACAAGTTGCCGACGAGCTGATGGAGGTGACAACGACATCGGACAACGACGTACTTGCACGAGTGGAGGATAAAAGGCGCGACGCAAACGGGAACGAAGACACTGATGTATCGGACGTGGGTGAGAGTGAGACGTCAGTGGAAATCGATGAAGGGAGTGAGTCGGACGTAAAGGAGAGTGGAGCTACTGAGGTGGGTGACAGTATGTGAAGAGTGGAGGAGAAGACGGCCATGAGTATCTAACGTTCTGTACGAACTTGCATCGTCGATCGATAAGAATGCGCACAAGATAGTGGAAGAGAAAGAAGAAACGACAAACCCACTTGTCAAGAGCTCTTTGCCCTCCAACAAATCCTTTGACCGTCAAGTGAAGGCATTGATCACAAGCTCGGAAGCGTACATCTACTTCGATCAGTGGAAAAGCAAACTAAACGACAGGAGCACAGTTACGCGGCTACGTCTAGCATTCGAGCAACTGCTACCAAGAGTAAGCAAGTGATGATGGTGTCGCCGTGACGAGTGGGTTAACGACTCATATTGGATGCCACTGCGACAGCTTATGGGAGCGCGGGACTACGCAGGTGCAGCAAAAGTGCTGGGGGTGATATACCATAGGTTCGTCGTGACCCCAGGATTATGTATTGAGGTGCGTGCTGAACTCCCAGACCGATGTTCTGTACACACCTTGTATGACTGAACGCGATGTTGTCTGCGATGTCCATGCATTGTGTCAATTAGGCTAGCCTTGAGATCTTACGCCGACAAGAAGACTACCGCAGTGCTCTGTTGAGTTTCTACGAGGCAGCTGCAGAGGTCCAGCATGTTGACGTAAGTGTCTACTGATTCTTCTTCGTGTTGCAATGACCTGCATCGATAATTACTCCCTGCTATGTTGTGCCTGTTCTGCTTTCGTAGAAAATGTCAATTCTAAAGGAAAAGTGGCTTTTTTACATTGCTCACGGAGAGTTTTATGAGGCCTATCATATGTACCGAGATACCATCGAGCCGGTGAACGTCTAGCTAGCATGGCGTTTGAAGCTGTTGAAGCTACAGTAGTGTAGAAGCCTCACACTTGCATGCTGTCGCTCGTTCTGTTTGTCTCAGATCGAGGAAGCTACAGACGATGCAAGGTTGCTCGCCAATTTTGGAATTTTATGCTACTGGCTTATCTTTGTTGAGTCCAAAACACTGCGTGACCGGTTTGTCCGGGAACACACGGACTACGATGACGAAGAGGATGATCATTTGGACGCTGCAGACAATGTGGATTGTGGCGCGAGCGGCGGTGTCGAATCCGTGATCGAGTCCAATTACTGCTTCAAAACACCCATTGGGGTCCACGTTTTGTATCAGCACGCCAGTAATGCACTAAGACGTGCCGTAGCGCTAAGTACGAATTCGGCAATGTTTGTGGAGTACTATGTGCAGCTTCTTGTGCTCGTGGGCGATATCCAGCCAGCATGTGACTATCTTGAGGCTTTCTTCCACATGAACCCGGATGACCCTCATGGATCGAGAATGGTACGGGTTATTGACGCGGCTGTCGTAAGATGTTGTCTGATAACTCATGTACACGTTCTACCCATCAGCTTGCACAGTTTCTGGAGCACTACTATCCGGATTCGGTGGATGCTCAGGTTGCTGCGTTCACCAGGTACTAATCGATGCTACTGCCAAGTATCTTCTCTTGCTTACATCTAGTGCTGTTGTGTGCAGGTGGATGAAAAATGACCCATCATGTAGCTACCCACTGGAAAAAGTGCTGGAACTCTCCAGCGCTGGCGTCGTGTCATCTGTTACGCTGACAAGAGTCTTAGTTGAAGCGCTTGACACGTGTGGCAGTGATTTGTACGTGGAACAAAGCCCAGACATGGCATTGACGTTGTGGAGAAATCTGGCAGAATTGCTTGCCGCGATGGATGAGGACGTGTTTCTGATGGATCAAATCGAAGGGGGAGCCACCGATCCGTCAAGCCGACAAACGATTGCAGATGTGGGAGCGCAGCGTGCTTGGTGGAAACGGGTCTTTTTTGTTAGGCCGAGCACGTATGATGAGGCGGTAGCCGTCGCAAAACGCGACAGCAATTTCATGCAGGTGTCCATTTATCGAGCTGTCGTGTCGGACCACCTTTTTCCCGGTCAGCTTCCTCTGACAGAAGCTCTGCGCTTGGTGATGGCCTCACCAGGTGTAATTTCTTGTCAAGATCACGTTCGCTTGTTTAAAAGGTACAGGACAAGTTTGAACGTGCGGATTCTTGTGTGATCGACCTGCGCTAACATGCAATGCTCTTCTATAGCTTTTTCCCCTCTGTTTCGAGCACGAAGGTCACCAACGCAGCGTATGCACCGTTTTCGGACATGTCATTTATGCACGTCACCGACGATTGCAAGCAAAGAGTGTTACTCGTGTACAAGGGAAGCTCAACTACTGTGCGCGTGATCGACCGTGAGTCGATTGTGGAAAGAGAGGCAGCTAGCGAACAAGCCAAGGTGGCGGTGACGCGAACGGGAAAAGCAAAGGAAGTGGACGAGCAATTTGTAGAGGAGCTTTACGAGGCATTGGAGTCTGAAGTTGTTCTTTCGGGATCAAGCGACCAGCTATCCCGAAGAAAGCGCAAAGCTGATGCAGCTTTTGCAACTTCAGCACTGATTCCGGGTTTCGTCCGAATGGTTGAAGAAGAAGTCTATAACGACCCGAAAGCCGCTGTGCGGCACATTTACTCGGCGATATACCAAAAGCTGCGTCGCTCCGATATGCTCGTACCGACGTCAAAAGTGGTGGCGCGCTGTGCGAACTTCTTTCGAAACCGATTGAAGAAAAACATAGAGGCGTACGGTCACAGCGGGATGATGATGCGGCACGAGGAATTCATTGCTATGTATCTGCATCGTCAGAGAACAAAGGGTATCTACGAAGTGACGACAGACGCCGCTAAGGCAGCTATCGAGGAGATGAAACGTGTTTTGCCTAGTACACATCCACACTTTCCGAATGAGGATCTTGTAGAAGAGACGATGCGCAGGAAAACAGCAATGTTTGCCCGCCAGCGAAGGCTTGGGCTAATGCATCTCAAGCAAACGCTGAAGCCTGTGCTACAAGAGATCGTGTATGTTGTCGAGAAGGTCTTCGTCGATGCGGTCCACTCGGTTTGTGTCCGAAACGGGTTGTCAGGTGTGATCACTCGCCTTGACATTGCCCGAACAGTGCAAAACATTCTGCCAATGCACTATCACAGAGTGGTTCAGAGGATGCCGGTTCGCTTTACTCAAAAGCTTTTCTCGCCCACGTTTAGGAAGAACTGCAACACGCTCGAAGCCATCCTCCAGAAGCTCAAAAGAGAAGGATGTTCGCGAACGGCAAAAGAAGTACAAGTGCTTTTTTGGGTGGAGAGGCACGAAGCCTTGCATGGTCCCATCGATGACATCGAGGAAGATACTGCTGAAGGAGAGCGCAAAGACGACACGAGCAGTAGCGACAGTAGCACCAATAGCGAAAGCGGCGGCGAAAGCGTTTGTGAAAATGACAACAGTGAGGACTCGGCTGAGGATGACGGCGCTGATGCCGACAGCGGTGGTGACTTTGACGAGCACAGCAAGGATGGCAGCGATAGAAGTGACTGGGATGAGACACGTTAGGGGCAGCGACAGCAGCTTGATCACGTCGCATGTACCGTAAAGTCTTCTATTTCGATTCTATGCGCCTCGTTATCGTTCCACGCCGTCGCTTGTTTTGGTGCGCTTTACATGACGTCGTCGTGGGGGCCAGAGAGACATCGTCAACGAGTTCTGTCTGGAGTGCGCCAACAGCCGAATCTCGAGCGCGTGCATTTTTGTGGTGCATGGAGCGCGCCACAAGCCGCTGGATACGGTAGCAGCAATTGCGGCACCGCTGAAAAGCACATCGACTATCCCGTTGGACGATCGTCGAGCACTGCGGGGACTTGCAAATCAGCTGGAGGCTCACGGTCGATCCGGCTACATCATCAATGCTGGGATCGTCACTAGCAGCAGCATGTGGTTGAGTAGCAGACCAGATCACGCGCGGCGCCTCTTCCGGAGTGTGCTTCGCCAGTACCAACTTCGTTTGGTGGCGTGCTTTCCTTCGAAACTTGTCAGGATTCGTGTCAACGCTGCCGCCATCAAAGCCCACGAAACTGTGCACGGTTGCAATGTCGTGCAGAACAGGATGCAGGAATTGCTCCAAACTGCCACGATCGCGGAGAGGCACGCGCAATGCACCAACAGGCCTGACATAATCGAGCCGTCGGACATAGGGCAACCCGAATAAATGTGCCAAGCTCCGCGGCATCGGAATAGAAGACAGTATCCACCCGAGAACTAAAAGTCCGAGATCCTGGAGCCATTGGACAAGTCGAACGCGAGGAGATCCATCCGTCACTCCATTTGCCGTCATGCTACCGTGACGAGAGCTGACTTCCGACTTGAGGAACGACACGCCGCTTGCTTTATCACGTGCGATTACCCAGGTGCCAGTCGAACAGCAGCTACGACTTGTCTGACAAAGCTGACCGCTCGTGTCTGCAAATCTCACATCGGCCAACGCCGAGAAAAATGCATGCGCCGGCTTGTTCCGCTCCGTTGGTTCCCAACTAAACTCGAGCGACGCACAACCTCTTCGTGCAGCAATTTCGCTCAGCTTTCGCATCATAGCATGCTCGACACCGCGGTTCAGTGCACGACAGCTGAGCAAAAAGCTGTCTACATGCAACACATCGCTGTCGCGGGCATGGTGACAAAGAGCAACGCTGACTAGGCCGTAGTGACCAAACCGGTCTGTCACATGGGCGCAGACGACTGTATGGTTCGTGAGAGCAATGTAGTCCAGCAGCTCTTTTTCCTCCAGACGCTTCGCAAACGTTGTCGCCGTACAAAACTGGTTCGTACGGTGATGCAGCTGCAGGACTCTAGAAAATGAAGCACTCCGTCCCTGGAGCTCACTTTCCTGACCAAGGTCTTCGAAAACTATCTTCACGCCAAGAGCACTCAAAAACGCCCTGTGCGTTGACGACGATTTGCACAGCTGATCACGCTTCAGATTCTGTTGGTAAAGCTGTGTTCTCTGGCTGTCTTCTTTCGTGAGAATGCTTGCCCCTAATTTGTATGCACTTGCGCCCAAGCCTTCGTCGAAGACCCATTCTCCGTCCAGCACTTTTTCCGGAAAGTTTGCTCCTAGTGGAATGACAGTAACGGAGGGCAGTGCCGCCGCGACTTCATGGCACTCGAGAGGATTGTCGTCGATGAAAATAAACGAGTCCAGTCCTGCTCATGCATGATACTCACGCAGCGTTAGCACGTCAGAAGAGCTCCGTGAACGAAAGACCCGCACGCAGCTAATGGAGGCCGACATACCAAGCGATAGTTCGTGGGCGAGCTGTGCGATATTCTCTGATTTCGGCTGCCAGTTCACCTTGGCGGCAATCACATGTTGATCCATGTCAAGTATCATGTCATCGCGACGCTGTGTGAATGCGTCCCTCACGTCTGCAGGTATATTTTTACTGCAAAGCGCAATCAGCATGCCCCGTTCCTGCTGCGCGACAATGAATCGCTGGAGTGCGAGAAAGCGCGGAGCAAGAACGATCCCGCTGGCACCAACTTCGGCTACGGCACCACCCCACAACGTGTTGTCGCAATCGAGAACGATCACTTTCTTCTGGTGGCTTGCGGAACGATAAAGACGGCATATTTGTCGACACAACGACAGACTTAGCACGTTCAACATTGCTTGGGTATACGGCGAATGCTGGAGCTTGTCAGCGACGGCGTCGTAGAACGCAGTCACGTACTGCTGATGGAAGAGTGTCATG
This sequence comes from Hyaloperonospora brassicae, assembly GCA_947650285.1. NCBI lineage: Eukaryota > Oomycota > Peronosporomycetes > Peronosporales > Peronosporaceae > Hyaloperonospora > Hyaloperonospora brassicae. The sequence goes on along the minus strand of CANTFL010001152.1, from coordinate 10,561 downwards.
AGCCACTCGACCGACTGCACGGTCACGTTTTGCATCGCTTCAGCCCGCATCTGAACGGTTCGCTCCATGGCATTGCACTGAGCTGCGATGTTCGGTGGACACGGACAAAGTATCACAACCAGCCGGGGCGTCGCAGCGGTCGCGCCGATGCCGTCGTATCGCTCAAGATCGCTCAAAAAGTGACAAATGGGGCCGTCCGCGACACAGCTTTCTGCAGCAACATACCTGGCGCCGTCCCTACGCTCGTGCACGACGTGCAACTCAGGATGGTCTGCTGCAAGGTCGCTCAGGCGAACGAGTAAGAGTACTACGTTTACTGGAGGTGTCGACCGCAGTACGTGACTCGACCACTCGTCAAAATTCGCCAGACTGCCATACCGGAGCCATTGCAAGTCCACATCGGCACCTTCGACGGCCTGTCTCGGATCACCGATTACCATATGGAGCCACACAGACAAGCAAAAGACACGGCGTGAGAAAGATGGAGTTTGCTGCTTTTGACCAGCACGACACAATGGTCCGCAGACAGTGAAGGCAGACGTGGCTTGCACGTGTTACAGAGTATGGCATTCCACGAGTACAAGAAGAAGAAAAACATGGTACGGACATTCTGGAGAAGACACTGCAGGGGCACGGCCAGTGCTTCGTCACACGCAAAGGTGCCGCCGATCGCCACTTGCTTGCGCGTCATGAGTGCGTGTCGTGGGCTAAACCCTCCGACAAATTGTATTATGTGCGATTCGATTAAGTGCGACCTCGAGGACCTCAGTCCACCAGCTCGCGCTCGTACTTGGCCGGGTCAATGCGGGACCTGCAGCACAAACACATCGAGCACGACCATGAGCCAAAGCAATAGTCTCTCCGTGTGGACTTGCTGCCACGACGTACATGTTGCCGTATTGGATCGTAGGCGTGTGTTCACTGTCGACGTCTACAATACACACAGCCATGGCTACCACACAACACACGTCCAGAACACCACACCGTCAACACGTGTGTGAGACGCCGAAACAAGTTGATCGCGAACGAGCGAAAGCAGCAAAGAACGCACTGTTGGCGTCGAGGACGCGGTACGTGATCGTGACCATGGACTCTTGCAGACAAAAGTTGAGCGTGGCCACACTGGCCTCGGGCTTGAAGATGCCGTGGCACGTCACGCCTTCGAAACTCCATTCCATAAACGTGCCCTGCTCATCTGCAATAAACTACAAGCGAGGCAAAATCGACACGGAGTCAGTCCGACACGAGCATGGATCGCGTCAAAGTTCTCGACGCTGCACCGACCTGCACGGTATAGGCACTAGCAAGATCCTGTTTCTTGTGCGTGCGTCCGAACGACCATCGGAGGAACCTGCAGCAACACATACTCGTCCGTCATGAACCAGCAACCGAACTGGGTCCTCTCATGAAGTAGCCACACAGATCGTAGAGAGTGCAACGACGTACTGTGTGTTGGGCTGCCGAGCCGCGTCGAGGTCCTCTTCGATAAGTACGACGTTGTTTGTCGTGCGCAGGTGCTTGAAACTAGCGCCAAAGTGGTGCCACTCGAGATTGCGCTTCCAAAAGCCCTTCAAGTACGAGCAAAAGTCGCCATTGGGCACGTCGTAGCGCATCACGGAGCCGGGCGCTGAGGTCATGTGGGACGAGTGCAAGTTATCTGCAACATAGTTTACTTGCAGTACCGAAGTGCGGTCGAGAGATACCGATAGTAAGAGGTAAATAGCTAGCGTTTTGGCGACTTTGTCCCAAGTTGACACAGTTCTCGTTTTGGTCAGCTTCAAGTGTCGCATTTCGAGCACCAAACACCTGCAGCCCCCTCAAGCGTCAACTCGTCATGCAGCATGTCATCGTTCGAGAAACATTGGGTCGTGCTCGACAAGTCAATGTACAGTAAACGCTCCTGGCTATGAAACCGACGCGCATGCAAAGAAAAAAGTTAAGGCATATGCAGCTCTGGCCACGCAATGTCTCACCAGTGCTGCAATAGTAAGTACAAGACGGAATCATTCGTCGATGCATCGAGGCTGCCGTTGTTACTCTTTCTCAGCAATGTCTACGCAGCTGCAAAGAAGTGCAACGTCACGGCCATTGAGGTGCCACTAAAGCTCAAACTTATACTGTGGTGCTTCAACGGCAACGATAGATACTGTATCGCCAAACCTGTCGCTTTCACATACCGTAAGGAACATGCAAAAACGCTGCTCCTGCTGCTACACCCCACTGACCTTGTGAAGCATAACCAATCCGAAAAGATGCCTGTTCAAAAGGGTCGGACACTACGCATACGTCAGTGACGAGCACAGCTGCAGAAAGTCGTTCTCGAAAGCACAGCAGAGATAAGTCCAATCCAGTGGTTCGCCACGTCTCGATGAACACGCCCAGTTAGACGAGTTGTATAATAGTACATCTTAGTCGACACGTCTTTGCTTCCGAGCACACTTGCATGCATTGTACACCACCTCGCGTGGATAGAATCGATAGAGAGCTACGACAAAATAAAGTCGATGGCAAAGCGGTCCGACGGACTCGCGTCTTCAGCGTCCGACGTGTCGCCCTCAATCTTGGTCCCTGGGACAGCGTCATCCTTGCTGTCCACATCCGTCGCACAGTCACTCGTGTCGTCTCGGCTGCTCATCTCGTCTTCGTCCTTCAGTCGACACTCGTCTGCAATTCGGGCATGCTGCATGAGCAACACAATGTCCGAGACACTGGCTCCAGCGTGCACGAAAGCGTCCACAAAGCCCACGTCGGAGTCATAAATCGAGATCTGTCCTTGTGGCGAGAACTGAAAGTGGTTGACGCCATGGTAGACGACTTCGCGGCCGATGAACTTGCGGACAAGGTCCTCATTGTCCGCTACATGCGGAAAAAATGCGGTCAAACGTAGCACGCGAGAGTACCACGTGCAGCTTGGACCGCACCGTCACAATCGGGCTGTCTTCAGCTCCCACCACTTGGACGCTGACAACTTCAACATAAATACGCGAGTGGTAGCTCGTGTACTTCTGCCACTGGTCCAACAGCACGTCCAGTCCACTTGCGCCGCCAAACTGCAAGTCCGGGTCCATCGCGCTCTCCAAGAACGCCTGCTGCTTCCTTGCAAACGACTCACGCGAGAGCGCGTCGTCGACGCGGCCGCCCTCACCTCCACCCGCAGTGCTCAACGCCGATCGTTTCCGACCCACACGGTGCACCGACGGCATCCCACGCTCAAACAGCGCAAAGTACTCGTTCGCCAGCCGCACGAGCGACCCATCGACGCTATTGCGTCTGCGCAGGGCAGTGTCGGCACGCACACTGCACAGCAGACTGAGCTCCGTGACAGTGCGCCGCAGCGCATTGACCTCCGTGACCAACGTGTCTTCGTACTGTCTCTGGCGCGCGCGAAACGCGCGGCCACGTTCGCTGTTCGTCTTGGACAGCTGAACAGCTCCTGCTGCCTCGTCCTCTCCATTGGCCCTCCTCGTCATCCTGCACGCAATCTGGAAACACGGGCTGCACGTGCTGCTGCATCTGCTGCTGCGGACGGACAAAGAGCGTCTCGACGGCCGCGCGCGCGTGCTCGATAACATTCCAGAGGTCCTCCTCGCGCGGTCCGAGACCTCCGAGATGGAATCGCCGACCGGCTGGAAACGATTCAGAGCGCTCGAGCTGTCGCCCGCGCATGGCTCTGGACAACGGCAACGGCGACGACGGAGAGTGGGCGGCGAGGGGCCGCGTCGGGTCGAGGCGGGACGTGTGGCGGCAGTGCATCGTGGCCAGTAGTGCCTCGGCACGTTTCTATCGCACCTGCTGCACCTGTTGCAGTAGAGTGAGTATCCATTCGCGCGTGGGCCGAGGGGGTCGTCTCACTTGGCGTTTGTATGCCTCGCGACCGCCGCGGGCCGCCCTCTCGTCGTACAGACGACACGCCCTTTAGGCGACCAATGAACAGTCGTTTCTTTTTTGTTTGGCCCAAGGCGGTCGTCATGTGGCTACATTTCGACCACGTTGAAGTACGCACGCACGACAGACAGACGCCACGGGGTTTTCTATGTCGACCGATTGGCACACGTTCGTGCTACTTTGTTATTTCATTACTTTTGTGAGCGCAACCACATGTTGGACTGTTTCCCGGTAGACTGTCGAGCCACTCTGCACAAGTGTCACAACTCGTTCGTTATCCTGTTTTATTCAGCACCCATGCACTTGCTATGGTGTGTTGTTGAACGGCGCGGCTCTTCGGTGGCACCACTTGCCGCCCTTGATGTGGCGAAATAGACATGTCACGACGGACGATAAGCCATGTTGTAGCAATTGAGGTGTTTCGAGAAGCGATTGTGACCAGCGATATCCTGACTTGAGAGGATGAACGACCGAGCGGAAGGGGTACCTATGGGTACCTACTGCGGACAGCACAAAGAGCTAACCATCCCGCTAAGAGTTGCCGCTTCGCTGATATCCGTTCACGAAGGGACTACGCGCGGCGGGTATCCTATCTAATGTCGGCGTGTAGGTCGACGTCTTTAGTTAATAAACGAAATCGTGGTCGACGTGATTCGTTATTACCCGAGCGATGTGGCTCCGGTCCGTTGAAGTGGGACCTGACATCGTTCGTTTTGTATTCACTGCAACGTATGCAAAGTGGTCGGCCCAAGTTGTTAGGCGTTCAGTAATGGTGAGCTCAGCTAGCGACGATAACTTTGTCATATATAACCCGCGCTATTCGATAAAGCGCGTCGAGGTGCGGCCTACGCGGCGGCGGAACAGTCGGAGCTGACTGATAACCATGGTGCTGTCTCAGTCACGTGCAGACGTGTGACACCACTTGATTTCGCCAGCTTCAGACCGTCGACAAGACCACAGTATTTGGCCATTGTACTCGCAAGAAAACATCCTGCATTGATCCTGCGTGTTCTCACAAGCACGTCACACATACTTTTCGATCCAAGTGTCGAGGCAAGGGTCATGTCTGCTAGTCTACAACTACAACAGTACTCGCCTTCTACTTGAGCTTTGTTCGACCACGTTGTCAGTGTTTTGGTCATGGACATCGATACGCCATTTGCGTCAACGCTGTGGACGGATGGATCGCCCAATGGCGTGCGCGTTGGAACGTCTGGACCAAATACCAACGTGTCAACCTTGGCGTCCTTCAAATTGTTGTAAATGGCCGAGCGATTGCTGTACAAAAAGGTATCCGCCATGATACGACTCACCATCAGGTTTAGATGCGCTGACACGGGGGCGGCCGGGTTGCACCCTACACGTAAATCACACCACGCAGGCTTACCACCAAGTGCGTCCAGCACACCGTTGCAATCTGCGACTGGAAATACTCGATCCAGCAGGCAGGTCGACCTCGCCGATTTGGCCCCAGTCGCGCTCGGACCGCGCGACTTCAAACTCACTGATCCCTTCAGCGCGACAATATTCAAGAGTCAATGTCAGGATTATCGTGTTTGAGCCCGAACATATATACGGGATGGCGCTGTCGTCGTGATGCCCGGAAAGTCCAGTTCGTTGCGTGTGAGCATCACCGTGAGTCCGGTGTCAAGGTGAAGTACCAAGAACTTCCTCTTTCTACGAAAAAGTCATTGACGTACCCACAAGTAGTCCATTGCGCGCGTAACCATCGTGACACATGATGTAACGGGGTTACACTTCAGGTGGTAACTGATATAAAAAGTGTGTTTCACACCACGGATGAGACCCCATTGAAAATTATATTAGAACACCTTGTCAGATGTTGGGGGCTGACGTGTGCCAGCCACCAGATACAAGATCTTTGACAATGTACCAATTAGAGCATTAGTGTCTAGATTAGGTACGTTTAGGCTAGGATGTCCTATTACATAAAGCAAAATATTGCTCAGCTCCCCTTTGATCTATCAGAGACACGAGCATTCCTAAGGCGTCTCAGGTCGTAAGAAGAGTCAAGCCTTGTGAAGGCATACACTCCTGAGCACATTGTGCAGTCGATTAAGTAAATCGTTAGGTCCCTTGACCAAGGAACTTCAGCTTTGAGCTTGTTGGCTATTAGAGTCGAGTTCATGTAAAGAACTAGTTTGCTCGTCAAGTAGAAAGCCTTCCTCTGACTAAGAGCTATGCTAGCTCTGCTACATTTGGTAGCACTTGCAGTCAATCTACGCCTGAGTCTGTAAAGACTGATCCTCTGTAAGGATGGAACAATCCACCCCTCTCTATGAGCCCCAGAAGGTCGCGCCTAATAAACTGACCGCGGCTATGGGCCCGGAATATGTGGAAATCCTTATGGCACAAACCCCGAACGCGTTGAACGCACGTCTAGAGGCCTTTATGCAATACGAGACGACCGCATTGAATAAAAGGCCTCGAGACATAGATAGGGCAGGTCCAAGACCAAATGGCGTCGGCTGTGCTCACTCGCTTTGTGTCTGTGTCAAGCAAAGAGGGTAAGCCTTGTTCTGTCAAATTGGACGTTTAACCCTGCTTGGGGAAGGAGGGAGGAAAATCATCCTCTGGATTCGCTAGGTAGAGATAGCCCATAAGTCAGGCACGATATCAACTGAGTATCAGCGGGTCGCAGTGGTGATCTTCAAGATCGCTGGTGGAGCGAGGGAGTGAGAAATTACGTGCAGCGCTTCCATCGTTGACGCCTCCCCCACATGGGAAATTTTCAAGCTTCAGCTTATTCGCACTTTTGTGCCGCCCAATCAGGCGTATCGCGTGAGATCACGCTTCTTATCTACGCGTCCGGGCAAGAAGTAGTTGTCGGACTATGTCCAAGAGTTGAGGAAACTCATACCTGCTATGCAGGACACCCCCCTCATATGTAGTTCGAGTGACGGTGTTTTTGGGAAGGTCTTCGTCCTGGCCCCACCAGAACTGAGGTCTTTCGTGTCCACCCCGCTACCATGGACGGGACTGTCAACATCGCACACATTGCGGACTACAACTTTAAGATTGTTAAACTTGGTTGTAATCCGGTCTCTACTCGAGCAATATCTAGCTCTATTAGAACCTCAGCGTTATCTAGACCTGAACCTATGGACCTTAGCAATACTGAAGGTGATGGTGGGGATTAAGCAGAGCTTCAAATTGCTAAACACCGACGTCACATTGTCGCTGCTATACGTGCGGAAGCACTACGCACTAGCGTAACGGATGCCCATCGCGCAGCAGTACCAGGCTCACATGAGTCAAATCCCTGCCAACAACCAAAGCTCTGGTACTGCACGGGAAAACGTCAACTCCCAGTAAGTGCGGGGTGCCCTACTGGGGTTGAAATATGTTATGTGATACCTCAGGGAGGTGATGGTGAGCAGGGATTAGCCCTTCAGCGCTCCGTGCTCTACAACACAAAGCATGTGTGTAAGTTGAAATTTCTTGTGGTACAGCAACTGTAACGGGTTCGATAACCCCTAAACGATTCTCATCGATTCCGATGCGTCAAGAAATTATACTCGTCGTCGTTCCCTGGAAGGGACTCAGCCGTATGCTGAAGCTCTCAGAGCGCAATATAGTGAGAGTATCGCCGTTCGTCTGGCAACAGGAACGTCTGTCACATCGCCAGAGATTGCCAGACACCACACACAGGGCTCCTAGCGGAGCTTTAGAGCTATTAAACCACCTCTGCTGGGAAACAAACGCACTATTGGCGTGGGTAATTACCTGAAATGACTCGTGTGCTGGGCATTGGTTTGTCATGAGTTTCTTGACTCCAGATATGTCAATTACGTAAGTGTGGTATAGTAGTTAGTTAATTCCGTCGTATAACAGCCTCAACGTACAAACAAAACAATCGCCGAGCTTAGTGGGCGCAACGGGCTGGTACGTTTGGATAAATCTCTACGCGGTTCGCCCCTTCGTGTTCAGTTGCGGCTTTCGCCTAGCCGATTCCTTACAACCACTCCTCCAGAAGTCTGTCTGAGCTCAGCAGCTTCTAAACCACTCTCTTCCTGTGACTTCACACCAACGGGTGGAAGCCGACGCTCACGCGTTTTTACAGGTCATTGGGAGTAGTGTCCGTCCGACTAAAAGAATTACGATTCCCTCGGCTGAGGCCCACCGGCTTGTCGCTCGACAAGACTTTCGACGGTGCCGTCTATTGGGTCACAGGCTCGTCGACGACGAGACTCCTTCCATCGCTAGTAGCGAGCGCTGCCCAACCCGGGCCTTCACCATTAAGCAGAGTCCTAAGTTTTTATATAACAGTCGCAACCCCCTATTTTGTGACAACTAATTTAGAAAAATTAGGTACTTTTTATCCCGAAGTTACAAAGTCATTTTGCCGAGTTCCAAATATTTTATTAAATATTTTAAAAAAAATCTATTACGTTATTATAAACGTTGATTTATTTTTACCTTTTTTACTCTTGGCGTTACTAGTCGATATTTCTATAAGCTATGCCTCTCGAGGTTCAACGGCAGGCATAATCTAGCCCATGGAGGGGCTTACCTTAAGTGTACGCGTGTCTTGGACTTAGAAAATTCTGCACTGTATTGGTTTATCTCTTTTGCTTTCTCGCGGAGCCAGTTTGAATGGCTCTATGTCCCTCCCTAGTTCCTATACAAATAACGTGATGAATCTGTCAATCGATCTTCTCGCATTCTGCTATACCCTTGAGTCGCCGACACACAAGTCGCCGACACCCGAGTCGCCGACACCCGAGTCGCCGACACCCGAGTCGCCGACACCCGAGTCGCCGACACCTGAGTCGTCGACGCTTGAGTCGTCGACACTTAAGTCGCCGACACAGTAGCCAACACCCTAACGTCGTCGACACTTCAGTCGCCGACGCCCGGGTAGCCGACAATTGAGTTGCCGACACCCGAGTCGCCGACACCCGGTCTCCGACACTAAAGCCGAAGGAACTTATGTCGCCGACACCCAAGTCGCCGACCCTCAAGTTGTCGACACTTACGTCGCTGAACTAATATCCCGGGACTGAAATTCTCTACACTACGTAAGTCCTAAGCTAGACTCATCGATGGGGGGTGATGCGCCACCTATTCCGTTGAGTGATGATCATGGTGATAATTAATCATCAAATGCTGCGAGAATGAATGGACTAGGGCAGAGACATCACTAGCAGAGCTCGCGAGATGTGCGTAGTGTGTCACGTATACATTCACTGAATGAAGTGTTCGAGCAAAGAAACCCTTCACTAAATATCGGTCAGGACATCAGCACTCGTATTGAAACGTTTTAATTAGCGATAATCAGGGGATAATCTTTTCAGACCTCTATGAGAGATTATAGCGAGGTCAGGTAGAAACTTCCAAACGCAAAGATTCCATGTCGTTGCATAGGGACGATAGTAATAATACAATATTTACACTTGTCAATGGAGTGACTTTTCACGTTTGTGGGAGCGTTAGCCCTGACGATTTTCCATCTTTTGATGCTCCATTTGAGCGAGACGATTTTCCTGCTGGTGAGTGTAGTCAAGCCTTGAAGGTAGGCTACTTATTAAACCTTGTGGTCATTCGCTGCGGGCCTGAGATAAACTCGCCAGACTCATAGATGAATCTGGCCTTGAAGACAAAAAGATAGAACTCGATGACCGTAGTGGATCTGCGATCCTTAAGTATCCCATGGATATCTTCTACCTTTTAATCGAGAAATTTGTGAGACGTGGTGTGTAACGCCGACCTTCCGTCTTACCTCCCGATAGAGGTGTCCGTCATAAAATTGGCCTGGTTTTTGGAACCAAGTACTGCGTTATACGACAGTGGTCCTTACCAAAGGAACAGTGCGACATCATTGACGACTTCTTTTCGCGCTAAGCACGCGGCAGGAATGGTCCGAGAGAGTAAGTCTACCCACTCTACGCCCGCATTTTGTGTCAAGAAGCCGAATGGTAGTGGCGCATTGCTCACGCTTCCAATAACCTAAATGCAGACACCATACCGGCCCAGAAACCAATCCCTCGGGTGGATGTGCTTCATTACACCATGTTAGGCTGTACCAGGCTCATTGCACTCGACAAATCTCAGATGATTATTACCAATTGTTCATGCTAGAAATCGATATCCCGCTAACTGCGGTCACCACTCCAAGTAGTGTGCGTTATGAGTGGCTTGTGATTCCTCAAATTATGTCCAATGCCCCGGATATGTTCGACCTTCTTGTGACGCAATTGTTCCGACCTCATCGAAGTTATGCACAAACGTACTTTAATGACATCTTTGTCCGTAGTCGTGCATTGAATGATCAGTCCGACGTGGACAGCCATATTGACAGTTTAAGATCCGTGCTCGAGTGCATGCGAACATATTATCTGTATTAGAACGCAGTTAACTGCCTCTTTGTCGCTGGGGAAATCGATTTTCTCGCTGGGTGCTTCATTGGTGAGCAAGACTTACGCGCCGACTCCACTAATTTTAAATCCAACATTAGGTCGGTTTCAAGAATAAAAGGTACCCACGCAAGTGGCTCGGTCTCGCCAACTACTTGAAAAGTTACAGTTACAATTACTAGGACATGGCTCGGCCATCATGCAACAATCTTGAGAAGGATATGGAATGGTGCTAGACTACACATATAATAATTTTTGTAGCCGTAAAGCAAGTTTTTCTTTAGGTCCGGCCTTGAATA